>VYZX01007877.1:0-42027 GCA_013401335.1 Brachypteracias leptosomus | reverse complement strand
CAGGTCTAGGGAAGAGATTATTTCCCTGTATTTGGCACTTATAAGATTGCATCTGGAGTACTGTGCAAAATTTTAGGCTTCCCAGCAAGACAGACACTGACATACTGGAAAGATTCATATATCTTCATACTGAAGACACTGGCAAAATCCTAGAAACATGAATGGAAAAAAAATTGCCTGATTTAAAAGGCTTCCAAGCTACTTATTTGATTATCAATAACTATAGGGCTTGAACAAAACTGTATTTATCCCAAAGCTCCTACAAGTCATTAGTAGATTAATGTGAATATACAGAGCTGTATCTGCCCACCCTCCACAAAATTTATCAGAAACAAAGCAAGTCTCAAGAAGTTACCACTGTCTGCAATATTTCTAATGGAAGTTCTCCTCTCCAATGATTTTCATTAAAGAGGCTGTCTGAACAATTCTCCTAGCTTCTAGCAGCAACTTTTCTAAGCAACTGTGCTATCATTTTCTGTTCTAGCTGTGCTTTCTGGAGAAAAGCAAGGACACAGCAAGTTTAAACACCACATTCTATATGAACCCATACTGGTTTCAACAACACTATTGCTTTTGAGACAGAGCAGATACCCACGTATTTTCCAGCTTAACCTACCCACATACTGCAGAACTCTTACAGATTAAAGATAAATCTTGTAATTTTGAGGTTGCTAAGAAACATGGTATGTTAGCTCTAGCTCCTATTTTTTCTCCATCTGCAATAAAGACAGCCTCCATAGTTTCCAAAGATTATATTACCCACTTGTTTGACTGTCAATCTGTCTGCCAGTGTTTCCTGTCTTTTTCCATGCTTCCTCCCCCAAATTTTGAATGTTGGCCAATCTTGACACAAAGTTAAAAGCTTTAAAGAAGTTAAGTTTCTGAAAGTCATCTTCTAAAAAGCCCAAGATAGCTGCAGTTCAGTAAGCAATGCAAGTATTGCAGAGTAATAATTTACAATCGGGCTACAACAGTTTTATTTTACAATCATAGTTAAGCTGAGACTTGTGTTACATAATACCTTACCCTCCCATAGAAACACCGGCTGCCATGAATGGAGCTGAGGGGTGCAAGCTGTGTACATGATGAATAACGGCCTCTAAATCCTCTGTGTTAGCTGCACAGTAAGTCCTTGGTGTCTGTAAGGAGTCAGAGGGAAAAATGCCATCATAAGCTTTTGTATTATCCTTTAAGGACACAGCAAACTGAACAGTGGATCATTTATATAACAGGATAAAATTAGCATTTATCATGGAGCTACACTAAATGACAAATATAGACCTAGAGCTTTTCACAAGGAGATAAATGAAGGAGTTATATTTGTTATGATTATAAAAGAAAACAGGTGACAAATCTGCAACCTCCAGGTCATTCATTAGACAAAATCTGAACAGAGAGCAATGAGCTAAACTAGAAAGAACTAGATAGGCACCAATATTTTTAAAATACTCTGAGGAAATGGAAACATATCATAAAGGCTGCAATTTACAGAAAAGAAAGACATTTTTTACCATCTTCACTCATATTCAAATGCAAAACAAAATAATAGATTTCAAGTTCTGTCAGCTAGCATTTGAAAAATAGCAGACATTTAGATTCTACACACAATACAAGCAAATAATCAGTGCCATTTACCTACGTACTAAAATACTCAGTTAACTAAAGCAACAAAACACATATATTATCCCATCTCTATCTACCACCAGCGTCTCTTCAAATCTTGAATGGAGACTTGGAATGTCTTTCACTGGCATCACTGAGATTTGGGTAACCCCTTCCCTGCTTTTGAAGGATAAGCACAGCCTTTGAGTCTCCTCTGCACAGACAACTGCTACAGGCCACAATCTGGGGGACTATCTGTAGCAGTATAAGGGAGATAATCCTTTTAGGTAAAATAGGAATCACAGTAAAATAAGGGTTTTTTCTAATGGTGTCCCCTAGATTTCATCTACAGGAAAAGGGAGCTTTTAACTATAGAGTTGCTACTAACATGTTAGTGACCTTGACTTAACTATAGGTAGTGGCTGGCTTGCCAAATAAAATACTGAATTATGAGTGAATTGAACTTATTTGTTGCCTGAAGCATCAATGTATCTTAAGGTGGTTTTTTTAAATGGCTTTCAGTTAAATGGCCTGGATATTTGTGGGCAATTTTAACAAGTGCAATTAGGTGAAACTAATGACTTAAAATGCATTTAACAAGAATATTGAAATGTTGAAGTCAAAGATAAAAAAAAAAGGAAAGAAAAGCTAAATCTGGATAATTAAAACTGAAGACTTTTTAATTTCCATTTACGTCACGTTTCCAGTTCTCATCTACATGAATCACTCTTCACTGTTTTACACCCTATTATTTATAAACAGTGTGAATATGTTTTACTTTAACAAATTGTCAAGCTTACAAGGAAAAATAAGTTATTTTTGATAACTAGGGTCTAATGTATTCAAAGCAAAAGTGTATTTGATTAAAAAGTTTATAAAACTAGAGAGATATCTTGCATTTTAATTACAGTTATTTCCTGACACTTTAATGTCTATCTATCTACTCATTGTATGAAGACATTTTAAAACATCATCTTAGCTCATGTTGGCTGTGGTCAATCTGATTCTTCCCTAACAATAATTCACAGTATCTTTCAATAACAGATGAGAACATAATTTTAAAACTGATTTAAACAGAGACTATAAAAAATAATTACTTACATGACTAATTTTTACTGTGGTGCTCAACTATGCCTCAAACTCATAAACTAGGGGTTTTATATTAAAATGTAGAAACACCTTCATAGAAAATGTGATAATTTCAGCTGGTTTGCTTCACAGTAAGATCTTACAAAGCTTAAAGATGTAAATCTGATTAGAGTAAAATACACACAATGCATCCAAACAAGAGATCTTTCCTCTTAATGGTTCAGAAATTCATCAATAAGGACTTTATGTGTCACAAAACTGCTTTGTAGATCCATCTTCAAAAGTATGCAGAAATCTACGCTTAACATGGCAATATTTGCACTGAAATGCTTTATCTGATTATGGGAAAACATTCCAAGATTTAACAGTTTGAAACCAGAAGATTAAAAAATGGAAAATAATATTGAGTATTGTGCATATTCATTCCAGCTGCAGAACTGTCAACAAACTCATATGAAGAAACAAAGATTATTCAGCAATATTTTATCATGTCTTGACCCTAGCTGCAGAAATTGTTTAGCTTCAAGACTCTGTCATTTGTAGAATTGCCAGTTATTTCTAAGAAAACATGATATATCTGTCCCAAAGATAAAAAAATTTGTAGCTGAGTTTGTGTCACAATTGCAGGGAAAAATATAAGAACACATTTAAGTTTCAGGATATAGCTATCCATATAAATCTGGTTCACTAATTCTATAACACATAATATGGATCAGTTTTAATGGCACAACTTTTTAGTCATATCAAAAACTATTTTAAACTTATATTGGCAACTAGTAAAGTAATTATGATTGTTTATATTTGGATTTTTATGTTAGAAAAATGGGAGAAAATTGTACTAATTGAACAGCATTTGTTGGATGTGTACATTTTAGATACTGTAGTAATTTTTGAAAGAAAAGTGTAATGCTTGTTCATTTTAATATTATATTAGATATTAGTAATTTAAATACTTTCCTAAAATGAAATGTTCACAAAAATTGTGTGTTCACCAGTTGGCTTGTTTGAGCTTTAAATTAAAAGATGGATATTGGCACACGATTGATCTACCAGATGACTAGATTCTCTTCTCTGCATGTTCAACATATGAGTTTCTCTCATTTAAATCCAGCCATACAAATGATTCCATATATACTACTTATAAATGAGAGATATTTATCTTAGAAGCCATCCTTACCAAAAGATCCTCACCAGCAATTCCACGATTGTTAAAAACCACGCATCTAAAAATTGAGACGGTAAATTCAGTTATACACATTCATTCCACTAAAGAAGATAAAAGCACAAAAAATTAAAATGCATAAAGAAAAACAAGACAGTTCTATGAATAAGTTCAGCACATAAATATCTGCTACAGGTCCTAAAGTCTGATCTGTGTGCAACCACCTTCATGCCAAAATGGAGTTCACTGAAGTCAGTGGAAGTCTATACGAGGTCTGTCATAGTGCTGGTCAAGGTCAGATTGCAGGATGACAGCCCCAGGGTTTACCTGAAGATGGTACATGTATCTTGTTCTGCCTGCACTCTAAACTGGACAAATATGAGCCATAACCTCTGCCAGTGGTTAAAAACACTAAAGTGGTGCTCTGAAAGAGAACATCAGAGACCCATGTGTAGACATCCTCCAAAATAATCCTATATAATTGTATTAAATAGCAAGAAATGAGTCAAATCAAAATTATAATGATAGCTGTATCTGAGTTGCAGGTTGTCGGGGATGGGATTGGTTTTTTTGACTGGTATAGCAGAAGGTTCTGTTCTCTCTATGCTGATACGAGTCTATGAATTTTCTAGCAGTATTACCATGATCTATGATTTCTTAGTAAATCTTATTTTTACTCTTCTACCATCACACCGTAATAATTATAAATATATATAGATATTTTAGGTGAGTTAAAGGCATGAAAAATTACTTATTTCAGTATTTTTCTCAAATGTTTCTGTTTAAAAACAAAAGTTGAAATCTGACTTAAAGCTCTCCTTTTCAATGATGTATCTTATTAAATGATCAAATGCAGACATTTATTTCAGGAATACCTAAAAAATTAATATTAAGAAGTTGTTGATTTGAGGGCTTTCCTAATCTGATAATTTTTTCTGAGAAGTTTTAAAGTGGTTTTTAAAGTACTTTGAACAGTTAAAGTGGTACTTTATTTTCATAATTTAGTAAAGCAGTTATCCAAACCTCCAAACAGAGAGGAGAGCCAAACATGTAGATAAAAGTTTGTATGTACATATTTGAAGAACTTATTATACTCAGTACCAGAAACCAACCTGCAAAGACAAAATGTAGTATTCCAAATACAGATCCTGGAACAATGACAACTTAATTTGAAGCACAGCAGCAATATGATTATATAAAGGAAACTACTGATTGACTAGTCCACTTAGTTTACCCAACTCTGACCAAAAGCCTTAATAACAAAACTAAATTAGGCAGTGACAATTGAGAGGTGACAAGCCTCTTCCTTAACCACCACCAGTAAGAGTAGGCTAGCTCTCCTTTCTGCACTCAGGAATTTGAGGCTGCTGAATCTAGCAATTTTGGCATTCAGAAGCTGACCTCCTCCGAGGCCTGCTACCAGCAACCCATCCACACGAGTCTTCTTGGAGCTGAACACAAACCCCTCCTCTAGAAAGTGTAAAGGTAACACAAATATTGCTATTATAATTCAAAAAGCAGCAGCAAAGACTGTGTGTACTTAGCTTATTTTCACTGCAATCTTCAGGGCAGATCTGTAGACAATAAAACAGCCCTTTTGAATATACTGCCTGTTACATAATTCTACTATTATTATTATTACTAATAATATTCTCTTACATGAACTAATGTCTTTAGATCTCATTTGCCTTAGGAAGGTGTCTTTTACATATGCATACTTATAATTGATCTTATTACAAGAAGCAGAATACTAGCAATGAAATACAACAGCACCTATATCCCAGTGTTTCACTTTGATGGATCATATGAAGAATGTAGGATTCCTTGCTCGTTCCTGTCAGGCCAGGCAATAACAGGACAGTGGGTCTTGTGCTGGCGTCCAGATAATATAAGCTGCCACTATTATCAAACCAATCCAATGAAATCTGTCCTCCATCAGCTGTCTTAATGAGCTCGCTGAAAGGCACATTTCAAGACAACACTGATTAGATTGAAAAATACATGCATACTATTAAGAGTGCTTAACAGTGTACAAATTACCAGGTGTGAATTCTGCATTATTAATTATGTTTTAATACCCAAAGTGCCAGCTGACTAGACATGTTTACCATTCAGAAAAAGCCACACCTACAGCTGACACATTAGCACAGTCAATTTGTGGAGTAATTCCTGTTCACAGTAAACGAAGAGCTGGCCTTTTGTGAATTGCAGCTTATGTACAGGAAGCCTGTAACAACTATTGGTTTTAGCACTGCCTTCTATTTTATATAGGCTTGTGTACTGCAGATTTCCTTTGGATCATCCAAGAAATGAGCATACATTTAACACAATGTTAAATATTTATCACATTCTTTTCTCTTTACCCAAAGAAGCAGCATGTATAATGGATGGCACTTTGTTATGTTTAAAACATGCAGAACACAGACACATACTACTATATCTTCCGCCCTGTATCTCCACAAACTTTGCTAGAATGCACTCTTAAACCATATATCTTAAGAATGCAACAAATATTATAATATCCCAAGAAGATAAGCATGCATTAAACAATGACAAGATGGTTTCACTCTTTTTTCAGAAGCATACAGCATCATCCCTCTTCCTGGCATTGAAGACATTGCATGAGAGAGCTGGTGTAGGAACTACCAAAATGTAAGCTTATCTTACATTTGATTTTTCATTTGAAAGTCTTGATGACACCTAGACTAGATTTTAAAGGTCATCAGCCTTGTTGGACTCATTAGCTCAGCTTTGCCCTTTTCCAGCAATAGGAAGTAGATGGTGTGCACTGCCAACACAACCTCAAATGGTGCAAAATAAGCACTGCCCCATGGAAGTGTGTTTCTTCCCTCACAAATCTTGAAATAGAGAGAATACAAGAGGAGCTAGAAAAAGTGGACATGGCCATACCACTGAAATGTTTCCTAGTTACTAAAACTAAGGGAAGCTACTAAATGCTAAATTTATTCTACCATGCAAACAGAGCTGAAACAACTTGTGCTGCATCCAGGTTCCGGCGTACAAAAGTACTTCTCCTTAGGTCTTGTGCCAAATGCCTCATTTGCCAGACTAAGTCTCATTTCTGTGTGAGAAAGATCAACTAAGGACAAACACTAAATATAAGCTTTTTCCTCTTAGAATTTAGGCAGAACACAACATAAACCCCACAAGTAAAAGTTACTGTGAAAATCCCAGATGTTTTAGATATTCAAAACAAGGCTGAATGTGGCTGTGCTATGATTAAGGTAGAACGGGCTGGTTCAACGGACATCTACAGTGATTGCATGACCTTTGCAAAATGATAGCATTCAAGCACCAGAATATTTGATACACTAGATGATTGTGCTGCCATTCAGAGAGACCTCAACAGGCTGGAGAAATGAGTTGACAGGAATTTCATAAAGTTCAATGAGGGGAAGTGCAAAGTCCTTCACCTAGGAAGGAACAACTTCATGCACCAGTACAGGCTGGGTGCTGACCATCTGGAAAACAGCTCAGTCAGTGGTGTTCATCGACAAGACAAGAGGCAAAGGGCACAACTCGAAACATAGGAGGTTCCCTCTGAACATCAGGAAACACTTTTTCACTGTGAGAGTGACTGAGCACTGGCACAGGTTGCCCAAAGAGGTTGTGGAGTTGCCATCCTTAGGGATATTTAAAAGCCATCTGGACACAGTCTGGGGCAACTGGCTGTAGGTGGCCCTGCTTGAGCAGAGTGGTTGGACAAGGTGAGATCCAGAGGTCCTTTCTGACCTTGACCATTGTGTGATCCTGTGAACATATAACCACAAAAGTTCCTATATTGTCACCAGTATTTCAGTGCTCCAAAACTCTCTGAGCTAAAATAGGGCCATTGGGAACCTTGACCTTTTAAACCTACTGTATATTGATTCCAGGACAGAGATGGTTCCAAGTGTATGATGGAGCTGTAAAGACAGACATAAAGAAAAAAAACAGGCACAAGTTTGAGCATTGACTGTAGCTGTGACAATCAGAGTAAGGTAACTGCTGGCTACCAAATCAATCACTTCTCAGAAGAAAGACACTTACTTCCTGTACTGTACTTGGGGTCTAGAGGTGATAAAGGGACGCAGGAGTGTCTGCACCCGACCTTCCCAGCACCAGATCGTGGGATAGTAAGTTTCTGTTACAACAGGGCAATATTCCTCGAGAAAGCGGCAGAAATGGTTGCTGCTGGCCACCAGTTGGGGTTTCTAGGAAGAGATACTACAGTCAGGCATGGGCATTCATATAAAACAAACAAGTAAATAAAGGAACAAATGAAAGTTTATTTATATAGTCTCCTTGTAAGGTTATTTCTTTCATATAATCATTTGCAATGCTTTTTTCTTTCACAGTAGAGATAAGTAAACCAAACTCAAATGAAATGCCAAAATGCCCAACTGAAAAGTGAAACTCACCAAACATAATGGATTCCTTACCTATTTCTAGGAACATGCTCTTCTAGCTCTTTTACCAGCACTCTATCTTTCAATGACAAATCAAAACCACACTGCCTCACAGTAAATGAGAAAGATTTTACTGAATCAATTTTCTTGCACTGCAAAGAAATGATGTTTAATCTGTGTACTTTGACTGTGCACCTGCAGTACCTATTCTACTTTGGTACACAACTGCATTGGTTTCTCATATCTAATAATGCTCCACATACAGAGATTTTTCTTACAGCTCCCATTTGTACAGCAATAAACATATACCATATACCCTGTACACTATATACCATATACCCTGTATACCAAACATCTTATGTATCAAACACATTTCTTAAAATTTTCTTTTACACTGACTTTCCAACATGCAAGTATTAATAGGACAATAATAGATGCTTTCAGGAAAACTGTTCCACATACTCAACAGCAGTGGTATGTCTTCCTGACCCTTCATTTTTCTCTTCTGACCAAAATCAAACACCCTCTTCTCCATGAAGAGGAAGGCTGTGTTCTCAGTGGTTCTATGAAGGACTGTGGCAACACTCATGTCTTCAATAGTCATAAATATTTTGATATGGTTATTTTCAGTTGATTAAGCATTCATCTATGTGCTCTCACCGGGGCCACTTTAGATCAGGCTCACTGTATCCAAGTAGTTTGTGAGTACCTAATTTATCTGTGAAACCACTACTGATGAGAAGATCCTAGCCCCCAAAACACTGCTATAGTGGCTCCAGAGGTATTTATGATAGTACTGAAGACGGAGACAAGGGCAGCAAACTACTTTATCAGTGCACTGCTAGTAAACGAAAGAGGTCGGATTTTTGTTGCGGGAGAGCTCCTGACCTCCCTTTCAAAACCACCTCCCCCAGCCAAGCTTTCCCCCTGTTACCACTGCATTTAGGGCACACCTGAGGCCAGAGCCCCTTCCCCTCTACGGCCGGGAACGACCAGCCAGGCGCCCCCTCAGGCCGACCGGCCCCGGCAGGCGAGGGGGGGCTGCGCGGCCAGGGCCGGGCCTGTGCGGCCGGGGACCCGGCGCGGCACCTCCGGAGAAAAGACGGGGGATGCGAAGACGAGGTGGGCGCAGCGCCCTGCCCAGCCATTTCAGGTGCCGGCGCTCCCCTCGCCAGAAGGGCGCCGGCTACTAACCCGGGGAGGGGGGCGAAGTGACCTTCGCGGGACGGTCCTCTCAGTACAGTCCTCCCTTGGCGGGACACCTGCAGAGCCCGTCCGCCCCGCCGCCCTCCCGCTCACCTTGGCGATGCTGCTGAGGTAGTAGCAGGCATAGGCGACTCCGAAGCCCAGCACGAGGGACAAGCCCACGCCGGAGCCGAAGAGCCCCACGCGGACCTGGCTCTCCAGNCGGCTGCCGCGGCCGAACCCCCCGCGGCTGGGAGGGAGCAAAAGGAGGAGGAGGGGCGGCCACCCGCCTCCCGCGGCTGCTGCCCGCGGATAGCTCCACGCTCCGGCACCGCCGGCAGCGTCCCTGCACCGCCCCCGGGCCGCCTCCGCCCCGGCCGCCGGGGCCTGCGGGGCAGAGGCCCGAGGCGAGGGCCGGCTTGGAGGGGCCGGGCTCGACGCGGAGAGGCGGGCTGTAGGCAGGCCGGCCTGCTCCCGTAAGCGGCCGGCGAGCCAGACCGCGCCGCGCTGGCCTCTCCTGCAGCGAAGTGTCGGGACGCGGCTCAGGGCGGCGGGGCAGCCTCAGCCGGCCGACAGCACCCACGCCTCTGCGACACGGCCGCCGGCATCGCCCGCCTCATAGCAGGTGCCGTCCTGGGACGCCCCCGGGGTCACCCCCGTACAAAGGAAGAAGAGGGGACACCTGGGCTTCCAGATGCAGCATTGGTTAATCATCAGTATCTGTCTAAATATTTTAGAGGAGACTGGAGTCTGCGACTGCTTTTCCATTTCTCACTGCTATTACAAGGTGTTAGTGAGGATCAGAGAGGAGTAGATGTGTTCTCTAGCTCCCTGGAGAAATTCTGCCTGCTCCCTTTTCAGCTGTATGTATTGTTGCATGGAGGCCCTCAGGTACTTGCTAATTCAGATGTTTCCACGTTCAGCTTCAGAAGAAAAGATGCACAGTATCTGCATTTTTTTTGTTGACAAAGTTGTAGGAGTGCAGCTGATAATGCAAAGATCTTGGAGACACCGTTTCCATACTCTAAAGTGCTACCACATTCATGCTGTGTGATTACTCTGCTTTGGTGCAGCAACAGTGGAATCCAGTCCTGCTTGACAACCATCATGAAAACCCATTGTAACATCTAAAGACTTTGCAATCAAACGGTTGTTTCTGACTGCATTGCTGATTTGAATCTGGGACTTGGAAACATCAAGCATTATTTTACCATTCAGTCTGACAAGCAGAAATGTACTTGTCACCTTCTTCTCAAATAAAAGCAGTTTGTACAATTTTAAGAATTTTTAATTAAAGAATCAAAATAATAAAAGCATGCAGAGTAATGAATTGATTTTATATTAATAAAGGTAAACTAATAAGAGAGTATTGCAAAGTTCTGAAGAAATTTAAAAGTACCTATTCTTCCTATCCAGTCAGCTGTCCAAAGTTTCCAGAGACGCAGGGGCAGAGCTACTGCAGCTGTTGAAAAGAGTAGGGGAATTGGAAGGATCTGGGGCTTGTTTCTTTTCTCCGCAGCTGTTACAGAAAAAGTAAACTGAATAGGTGGAAAACCTACTGTCATCAACACTGTGCTGCTTCTGCTTCTGCTTACAGAGAAGAGCTATACCCAGTTGGTCCTGACTTGCTGGGAACATGTGTCATGCACCACAGATAAAAGGATTTATCATGAAAGAACACCCAGTGTGAGCAGCTGGAGTAGACAGCTTGGTTCTGAGAATATGTAGGCTTTATCTACAATGTGAGCTTAGAAATCTTTGGAGACAGTAATTTGGCTGATCTGAGACTAGACTTCAGAAAGCAGAGGAACTTGCTACTTTCAAAGAAGGAAATTGGTTGTTGCTTGCAGTAAATTGATCTCCCACATTCAAGTCCTGTCTCCATTAAGCTGAAGAATCCTCAAGCCACCCAAAAACTAAAGAAAAGAAAAATCCCAAATAGCTGAGAGAGAAGAGGACACAATGTGTATCTATGGGGCTAGAAGGAGTGTAAATGCATATATACACATTTGACCGAAAAGCAGAATGCATGTCAGTTACGGTTAGAGAAATCCTTCTGAGGCAGATGAAACCAGTAGTTTAATGACTTGATCAACAACCTATAGAGATTGAATGCATGAAAAAAGATCCAGACACAAAGGTTGATGATGTTTATCTGGTCTTTGACCACTACCCTGTGTTGATTTCTAATGGGAGCATTAACAATGTCAGGCATATATGACATACCATAGGCAAACTGAAACAAATTACATGTACTGAGAAGGGCCCTGGGTTTTTGTTACTGTGTAAAACTTGCTATGCTGTCAATAGCAATAATGTTAATAACTTCCTTCTGTTCTAAGCAATCCCCATCAGATCCTCTAGTTCCAGTGATGGGGTTTTTTCCAGTCTTTAAAAGGTTATCCTTGGGCCAACAACACATTTGTAGAGGCTGTATTCTGCTCATATTACAACCACTAAGTGATTTAGTGATTGAAAATTATGTGTGTGGGAAGAACACAAGGTGGTAAATATGGTGTTTTGAAATGTTACTTTTTATTGTCAGAGGAAGATAGTCCTACATTCCCAGTAAGACTTGCTATTTGCACTATGCTCTCTGCTCTCCAAGTGCTTCATAAAATGATTGCATCAACCTAGCTCTAACAGATTATAGATTAGGTAGAAAGGGCACAGGATTGTTCTTTCATATTGTTTCCCAGTTTATTTTTGCTTAAGCAATATATAATGATTTACAGAAGCAATTAGTTAGTCATAGCTTCATTTGCAATTTTAACTAGGAGGCTACAACTAGTGCTATGTTGTCTTTATTTTATTTTTTTGCCAGGGAAGGTTATGGAGCAGGATGATCTTGAGTGTCATCAGGATGCACATGCANGGGAGGCTCTACAGAGGCATCTGAACAGGTTGGATTGATGGGGTTGAGGCCAGTGGTGTGAGGTTCAACAATGCCAAATGCTGGGTCCCACACTTGGGTCACGACAACCCTGTGCGGTGGGCTTGGGGAAGAGTGGCTCGAAAACTGCCCTGCAGAAAAGAACCTGAGGGGGTTGTTTGATAGCCAGCTGAATATGAGCCAGCAGTGTGCCCAGGTGGCCAAGGCCCACAGCATCCTGGCTTGTATCAGAGATGGTGTGTCCAGGAGGACTGGGGAAGTGATTATCCCCATGTACTCAGCATTCAAGTACTGTGTTAAGTTTTGGGCTGCTTACTACAAGAAGGACATTGAGGTGCTGGAGCATGTCCAAAGAAGGGCAATGAAGCTGGTGAGGGGTCTACAGCACAAGTCTTATGAGGGGTTGCTGATGGAATTGAGGTTGTTTAGCCTGGAGAAGAGAAGGCTCAGGGGAGAGCTTATCATTCTCTACAACTAAAGGTGTGGGTGGGTCTCTTCTCCCATGTAGCAAGTGATGGGACGAGAGGAAGCCACCTCAAGTTGTGCTGGGGAAGTTTAGATATTAGGAAAAAATTATTCCCCAAAATAGTTGTCAGTTACTGGAGGGGGCTGCCCAAAGCAGTGGTGGAGTCACCATCCCTGGAGATATTTGTGTAAATGTAGTGCTGAGGGACATGGTTTAGTGTTGACCTGGCAGTGATGGGTTAATGGTTGGCCTTGATGATCTTAAAGCTCTCTTCCAACCAGAACAATTCTATGATTCTATGTTGGAGGCTTTTCAAATTTCAAAGGAAAAAGCCAGGCTTTGTTTATGTTTGTACTCTTGTTGCTCATGAAAAATTGATGATTGTGGCATTAGGAGTAGCTGCTTCTTGAGCTTCCTCTTACTATTATCTCTATACTCCTATGCATCCATGCATCTATATTTTTTTCTTCCATGCATCTTCTCTTCACCATCTTTCCAGTGATAAAGGGGGAAGGAACACATGATTCAAAAGGAATGTTTTGTATCATTTGATTTAACTTTCTGTCAAGGTTTGGGGTCAGTCTATTAGACCTATAACAGATGCTCTCTGTTAAGTCCTCTTCCTCTCTGAAGTGCTGGGGCCTGGGCTGTGGGCCCCAAGTTGGAGTTGACCTATGGATGAGTCACAACCCAGCAGTAACTTTGGTTTCAGGCCCCAGAGGCAGAACCTGGCCCACCTGTGTGAGGCCCTGCCTTCCCCCAGGTGATCATGGTTGGGGTGGTGGGCGAGGTTAGAGATATATTAACCAGGAACCAAATCAGTCTTGAAGGAAGCAGAAACTGAATTGTTGGAGAGAAGCAACAAGGAGCTGATCAGTTTGAAGAGAGTTCCTGTTGGGGGCAGCTTGCTGAACTCTCTCTCAGTGGTGTGTTCACCCTTAGCTGATTCGAGACAGAGAAGAGCAAACAGATGAAGAATAATAAAAGATTAAATTATGCTGAGGGGATGTTGCTGAGTTTGGTGTTGGCCTGAGGAAGGAGAGAGCTAGCAGCACACTCCTCTCCACCCAAAAAAAGGGAAGAGAAAGGGGATAAGTGAGAGGGATTTATGGATTGCTGTTAGCCCTCTCCTCCCCAAAATGGGAGAGAAAGGGAACGAGAGAGAGGCTTCCAGATTAGAAAAAAAACCCTAAACCAGCTTCAATGAAGAAATAATAATAATAAAATGAAACATATACAAATATATACAAAACCGTATTGAACCCAACCCCCCCGATGGCAATTACATCACTGTCACCACTGAAGCTGTGGAGCAGATACTGGGGAAAATCCCTGATTGGACTCAGCAGCAGATGGGAACCAGGTTCAGGAGCGGGTTTCAGGACCACACAAATCGGGTTCAAAAGCAGAATGGACAGTCTTCCTCAGATGCCAGCCATTGAAGAAGAGGAAGCTAGCCAGAATGAAGGGAGGAGCCCCTTGTGATCCCTCAGCTTTTTACTGAGTATGATGTATATGGGATGGAATACCTCGTTGGTCAGTTTAGGATCACCTGTCCTGTCTGCTCCTCCCCATAGGTGCTGCCTTTCACTTTCTGCACCCCAAATGTGGCACACAAGAGTTAGCAGTGATCTTGGTCTGCACACACCAATAGTAGTAACTCTAAACATCAAGGGTTATCACTGCTAGAAGCAGACACTGTCTATGAAACCATGCTGTTAGCTTCAGAAAGTGCAGTTAGTTAGCAGAGACTCAGATGAAAAGTAAAATCACTGAACAGAATTGTTTGGTTCTAACTCAAAACAGGACACTTTCTTCAACTATATTTCCTTCAATTAAAATGTGAGTATTTCAGCTCAGCAGGTGTAGTAAGTTGTCCTAGTTTTGGCTGGGATAGAGGTAATTTTTTTCCCCTGATTACAAATGCAACCACATAATCTAGTATTGTTTTGCTCTCTGGGTAGTTGAAGATACCTTCAACAGTTGCTGCAACATGAAGACTGCCCAAGATTTGTCTCCCTTGAAATGGCTCTTGTGGGATCTAGCCTACATGAAACCAGTTCCTTGCATATGAATACAGCTGGCAAACTGCAAAATACAAAATCATGGTTAGCAGATGATCAGACCAATTTGACTCATCACCATGATAAATAATGGTGCTGAAATTTAATTTGTGTCATCTAGGATGTTCACAGAATGGTTAAAATAAGGGTTAAAATTCTGTGATATATAGCTGAATATAATTTTCAGAAATGTGAATTAACTTAAAATTGTTTTGCTCAGAAACCAAAGACGACAATTCACAGCATGCTGAAAAATGAGAATATGAGACAGTGTAGTATAAAATAAGTTGAGCGCAAACAAATATATTGATGACATTTCTCTTAATTATTTTTTTCATTAAAAATGTTAACAGAAGCTGCTACTGAACTTGGAGAATTTTCACATGAGTATAGTAGAGCTGGATGTGGAGTCTATGTTAAATTTCCTTCTGGTTCCACGGAATCTTTACTGTAGGTTAAAGTGAAACACTTTCATTTTTATTTACTTGTTTTCATTCCTTTATAAACTCTTCAAAATAGATAAAAATTTGCATCTTGTATTTCAAACACAAACCCAAACCACTTTAGAGTGCTTTATAATAATGTAAAAAACCACCCCAAAACAAACCCTAAACAACTTCCGTATATATTTGGTAAATTCTTGTTCTACCTACATCAACAGTATGGCTCTAGCTGAATTCAGTGAAGTCAGAAGTATGTCCAATTAATCTTTTTCCTTTAGGCAATTTTTTAGATTTTCTTTAGCATGTTAACAGTGAAAATTATTTATAAGCATTAGACACAATATTAAATGAGATGTATATTAAAAATGTTTACTTTCTGCAAAGCATAGAGCCTTGTTCAGCAACAGATTCTTTTTTTGTTTTTGAAAATTTCTATCTGTGTTTTTAATAAATACAGATTTCAACAAATCTATCAGAGTTTACTGGAAATATTACTTAGAATTCAGGATTACATAATGTGACTGGGACTATTTTATTATGACAAAACAGATAATGTTTAGATTCTGCTTGAGTTATTCAATGTTTGTTACTATTCTTAGATATTATTCAGTGCTTAAGTCATCTTTCAGGCATTATTTAGCGCATATTGACTGCCTTTGTAATACAAGAAAGACATGTACTTGACTGCAAGCACATGATTAGTCCCATTGACTGCAACAAAAATTATCATGCTCATAAATTAGGAACATTCTTACGCTATCTTGATGATCCATGCAATCAATTTATTTTTCTATCAGTCTAAAAATATGACCTAGCTGGTTCTGACTACATCTGAGAATATCAAGTAAGTACTTTCTTTACAATCTTTACAATGGGGAAATTTAATATCAGGAAGAAATTAATCCCTCATTCTAATGCATCATCTAATTGAAAAATCATCTTTGAATAAAACATCAATATATAACAAAACATTTGGAAATATCAGGCAAGTATGCATTCTTTAATCCTCTGCAGTATGCCAAAGTTGGAGAATTTGTCTAGATGTGCACAGTATTGTAGAGTATGCCCTAGATTGCTACAAAATTTTTACTTATTTTGTCTTTGAATATTTTAAACCTCAAACATAACTTCACAGGTAAGTTATTTTCTCTCCAGTCAAAATAGTTCTAGTAAAATTTAAAACCTTAATGAAGGGAGAAGATTCCAGGATACTCCTGCTAGGGAAAAATCATCTTCTTTATCCTAAAATGACTTTTTCAACATACAGAGGTTTTTAGCCAGATACACAAAAAAATTCCTCTTACCAGATCTCCATGGGATTAGTTTTGTTTCACAGCAGGAAAATGATGTATTTATAAGGTGTTCTCTGCTTAGCTGTTTTTTCTTCCTAGAAAATAAGTAGCAGATAGAACTCCTTAGGGAAAGAAACAGTGGCATGAGCACGGTGGGTTAATATATGTGTTCTAATTTACAGTTTCATAGAGGGTGCCAGTAACATAGTAAAACCCAAACCTGTCAAAGCAATATGCTGTGTTGCATGACAGCATTAAAAAATACTTTGATCTGCAGAAACTAGGAGAAAAATCAATGCAAATTATTCATGACATTTCTGAAAATTGAGGAATAAATTAAGAAATAAAGCAGTGGAAATACGACGACTTAACGGGATTAGGTGTGTTTTGGCATTAATTAGAGATGGTAGATAGCCACGTGATGGCAGCAGAGTCTGAAGAATTAGGGTTTTATCCTGCAGATAAACAGGATATGGCCTAAAGTTCCTAACTGGTTCTTCAGGTTCTAGAAAATATACATCATGTATATTTTCACTTTAAAATATGCAGCATGTTCATCAGATGAGAATTTTCTGTGGTGAATGATTACATCCTTTTTATTGAAAAGAAAAATTACATTTGGGGCAAATTTTTTTCAGTAAACCAGTACTTTTCATCTCTTTTGCCAACACTTCCGTCTTTCTCAGCTAGTTGAGTTAGTTCTATGCAGAGGAGTAGACATATTTAGATAAAACCAAGGCAGCTGCTTACTTTTTCCTAATACTTTTGTCCATGGGATAAACTGCATTATAAACCCCCATTTTGGTGAATACCAGAAAATTAAAATCTAGAATGCCTTCAGTTTTTAAGATGAGGACTAAGAAGACTGCTTGTTCTAATACAGAGTCTTGAACTGAGGAGGCAGAATTTTTGGACTCACATTGGTATAAATTAATAGCTCTGCTTTTCTATTTTAAAAAGAAAACTACAACCTGCTCATTATATGTATATATAGATGCTCTTTCTCAGCTGCTAGGAAGGTATTTATATTATCCTTCATATGACAAATTCTGAGAACTTGGGATTTGTGCAAGATAGTAAACAAAACCTCAAAACTCCATGAGTTAATAATTATCTTTCCAACATGTTGGGATTTTTTCCTTCTAAACCATACAAAAGTAGGCTTTTCACTATGGGGTTGTCTCCTGCAATAGGCACAATCCCCTTTCTACATTGCGTGTTCCATATCCTACCCTGCAAGTTCAGCTTCAATCAAACAATAAAAACTTCTATCAAAGTCTCTCTTCAATCCATGCAAATACTTATATTAGGATTCCCTGCTGGAGCATGGTATTTTGCAGAACTGAAAGGCAACCAGGCAGAGTTTAGGCAAGCAGCTCTCTGAAATGACTTAGGTGAACAGGGACATAGGCTGGATGACTTCCACAGTTCTATTTCCTGTGACTCTGTGAGGGCTGTCTTGAGAGTTGTCCTACCCTCTTGGAGGGTAGCAGCTGCTCTTAAAAAAAGCCAATACACTCTCCAACAGTAACAAGGAGTTTAAGAGGATGTCATTAGGTTATGCACAGCACTGAATTCCACATAAATCAGAGGTCTTCTCTCATGGCCCCTCTCTGGGTTGCTCTAACATGACAGGAGGAAGACCATAATTACCAGCTGGAGGATAGTGTGACTCAGCAATATACATCATTTTGAGTAGCCAGAAGCGAACTTGCTCTGCAGGTTTTTTGTGCATCCGGATTCCTGCACTGAGTGCATATTAATGTATTTGCAATTGTGGGCAAGTAAGCCTAAAAGCACTGTGGATTCCCTTCCTCCAGCCTGTGTTTTAACTGCTTTGTCCTGACTACCAGAGGTGTTCAAAGCCAGCACTGCTTCACAAGGCAAGTAGCAGTGGTTAATTACAACAGCACTGTTCAGGTAAATAAGGTCTTTGGCAGATGAGCTTTGGTTGCTTCTGCTGCAGCAGTTCAAGGCATCACTGCTCTGCCAGTCTGCCCTGGTGGTCTCCCCCGTAACAGGGATGGCAGAAAAAAATCAGTCACATGCCTTTGCTGGTGCTAGATTTGAGGAGGCTTATGAGTATGATTTCTAGATTGTAGATGCAAAAAAGCAGAGAAATAAACCTTCTACTAACTCCAGTAGCAAGGGTTTAGATGGCATTTTTCTCCACAATTTGAAGCCTGAGAGATGAAATTATCTGGAGCATGGGCACATGTTGGCTTGAAGGCTGTAAAGTAGCCATTCTATGTGATAAAGTCAGAGGGGCAAATGCAAATTTAGGAGATGTGATAAACTCTCAGCATTCATCAGGAAAAGTGAACAGTCCTGTTGAGGGAGCAAAGACTTGTTAGAGACAACTGAAAATGCCGTATGCATTTATTCTGTGCAAAACCATCCAACCAACAAACTAACTCTCTCTGTCTGCAAAAGGCCCTAAAGTTTGAGCCAAAAGGCCAATAAGTTTTTTCAGTTGGAAAGTGAATATGAGTTCTTTCCTTAAGGTATTACTGTATACAGTTTCCCACTGCAAATAAAATCTGATACATGCCTGGGTTTTGCAAGTAAATTACCTGATAGAAAAAGCAGGTGAGTAAGAGAGGCAGATGCTATTAGGATAGATGGAGCAGCAGTTGTCAGGAGAAGGATTATTAGGAGAGAAGAAGCTCCAGGATAATATCAGCCCACATGCACTGCAGCTGAACTGCAGCAGCAGACTCCCTGAATGTCTGTAATTTAGAATTCATTGGAAAAATAATTGTAAGGGATGAACTCTTCTGATTCTCTCCAGGAGAACTAATTCTGATCTTAGACTTTGGTTTTCCTGGAACACATTTCCTGTTTGCAAAGAGCCTTTTTTACCCAATCCTATCAAGGAGTAATAGAAAAATGTGCCCTGGGTTATCCTTAGATATGCATGAACCTTATACTTGCCATAACTATGAAAGCATTAAAAAGTGGAATAAGGCAGATGGGAACATTATGACCATAGATAGAGCCTATCTAGATCCTTTGATAGGGAAATTCTGCCATGTGTTATACATTTAATTTCAATTACATGTACCAAATGTAATAAGCTAGTACAAGTTGTGGGTAGCTTTTGTATAGGGAGAAGCATCTGCAAGAAAACCCAAACTGCCTGGCAATTGCATGCTGTCCTAGGGTGGTATCCGTTAGTGTTTTGAGGTTTCCACTGCAGAAGTAGAGATCAGACAATGCTTGACAGTGCCCATTGTCAGGACACAATGTCACATTTAAGGCAACATTCTTTAGCCTTTAGCATGGATTAGGAAGGAATGAATTACATGTGGTGGTAGTCTGGTGGTTAGGCGTTCATTATTCTGCTCTGCATATTGTTAGAAAACTACCCAAGAGAAGTCAGGAAATGATCTCATAGACTCTTCTAGCCATATTAATAACCACAAAGGTGGAAAGAAGCACAGAAACAGTAAAAAAAAAAATACAACAAAGAGGACAAGGGTGTTCAGACTTACCTTTTAGATAGGTGCCTTTAAAAAGTCAACACAGAGAAACAAAATTGGGAGTTCCATTTTTAAAATGAGGAATTGTATTTGATATAAGATTACCTAAATGTGTGGAGTTAAAGGAAATTCTTGAATATGGTGAATATGAATATCCTCCATTCTCGCTTAAGGAGAGTGCAGTTTATGAAGAATTGTTACTTAGGTACGTCCTCCATGAAGGATACTCCCAATGTGGGCAGGGCAGGTGGAGGCACGGATTCCTCTGCTTTGTTGGCTAGAGCACCTGAATACTAGCCAAGAAAGCTCCTGGCTACAGAAATTTTGCATCTTTCCTACAGACTTGTTTTCCAGGTGAGCACAACCCCACTACTCGCAGCTCAATAGCATGCAAGGCTCATGCTCACATATCGGAGAAAAAAAAAAAAAAGGCAAACCAAAGCGTTTCAGGGCACAAAAGTGACTAAGAAAAGGGGAAAATACAATACAGGTTTATGTAAACAATAAAGCGCAAGACATAACAGATATAATTTCACGTGGGAAGGGTGGCCCGCGGAGGGCGGCCGAAGAAGGGCCCTCGCCACTTCTGCCGCCAAAGTCACCTCAGCGCTGGGCGAGGCGGCCCCGGTAACGGATGGTTCTGCCCACGGGGGCCGCTAGGGGCCGGCTCTGCCCGCGGGGGTAAATCACCCTTCCCCTGCCCTACACACCCGCTGCCCCAGTCCCGGGCCCAGGCCTCTGCTAACTCCGTAGGTAGTGCTCGAGAGTGGCCCCGCCCTGCCGCTTTGCGGCTGCGCACAAGGACCGGGCGCGCGCGCAACGCGGCGGCCACTGGTTTCCCCGGTGCTGCCGCTGTTGCGGCTGCAGTTCCCGGATGTAGCGGCAACCGTGGGGTGCGGACCGCTGCGGAGCCAGGCATGGGTGCGTAGGAAGGAAGGAAGTTAACGGGGAGAAGAATTGGCTGAAGACTCCTGCCAGTCGGCTCCCGCCGCCCTCGTCGCGTCCCTCGGCCCGGTGGAAGGGCCCCTCTCTCCCGCTCGCTGTCACGTTAGGATTGCCCCCCCGCCCTCTCTCCGCCTCCCCGCACTGGTACCCGTGGCCCACGGCAGCAGACCCCATCCAGGTGCTCCTTCACCGCCTGCGGGCTGCGCGTCCCCTCCAGCCACCCCGGGGCCTGGGCCCGCGGGGCGCCGCTGGGATGAGCAGCTCGCGGAACAACCGCGTGATGGTGGAGGGAGTCGGGGCCCGCGTGGTCCGGGGCCCGGACTGGAAGTGGGGGAAGCAGGATGGTGGCGAGGGCCACGTGGGCACCGTCCGCAGCTTCGAGAGCCCCGAGGAGGTGGTCGTGGTGTGGGACAACGGCACTGCCGCCAACTACCGCTGCTCTGGGGCCTACGATCTCCGCATCCTCGACAGTGCGCCTACCGGTGAGCGGCGGCCGGGGCGGGTGGGGGTGAAGGGGCGATCCCCCACAGCCTCCGCGGCCATGAGGCGGTGGGGGGCAGCATCCGAGGGCCTCCGCAGCGGGGTAAGGGCCGGGGGCCCGTCCATTGTGGCGGATTGCTCCCCTCCTTTCTCTTTTCGGGGTACGAGTTTCCCCCTCGATCTTGGTGTGGGGGGGAAGTCATCTACCCTCCCCCCTCCCTTCACATGGCTGCGCGTGGGGGTCTGGATGTGTGCGTGCATATGTACAAGTACAAACTAACTTAGAATAAATGTGTAGTATGTGGCTGTGGGGAGAGGAGAAGTTGTCCTGGGACTTCTAAATTGAGGCAGACAAAGCAAAAGTGATCTGCCATTGAGAGCGGGCTTCCGGAATACTGAGGGGAGGAGGACGACCAAGAGGATGGTACCTCAACGTTTTGTTTTGTTTTTAAACCCCCTTTGCCCCCCTTCTTGATTTTATATTTCCGAGCTGTTTTGTAAAATGGTGACATTTTGAGTGGAGTATAAGGAGGAGTGCAGGAAAGAGGTGTAGCCCCTTTTTTTCTAAAGATTACATGAAGTGGTTGGAAAAGTGTTTTGTCTTGTAATCTGCATTTTGCCTTTTATCTGTATTGCCAGACTTGCTCTAAAATAGTGAAGGTACTGGAAAAAATGCATTAATACATTCTTTTAATTAATTGGCTACTTTATGCTTTAAATTCAGTCAGTTTGGACAATGGATTTAGATCCGCGCTGACATGCGACAGTGTTAGTGTTGCAGATACTGCAGGGAGATGTTCATTTTAGCACCTGTTTTTACAGTGAAAACTCACAAAGAAAAATGTATTGTTTAGTTTAATCAGAAATACAGTGAGGGGGTTTTAGGCCGAGCAGGATTGCCTCAATAATTAGGTGATTGGACCGATTTGTTGGGATACTTAGATGTGCTGGTTTTGTAACTTGTTTTTCATTTAGAGTATGATGGAGACCATCTTTGAGCCAGCTGTGTAGCTTTACAAAAAGGCAAATTAGTAGGCTGAAGCTGACAGACTTTTGAAGAGACAGCATCATGGAATTCATTCTAATTACAAAAATGTTGCTAAGAAAAAGGAAAAAAAAAACCACACCACACATTGCTTGATGAGCCTTTGAGATGGATTTAATTTTTCTGTGCCAGGGTATCTCCCTCTTCCTTGACTTCATGATTGGGTTTGTGTTGTTTTGGAGGGTAGCAGCTATTAAAATGAGCCAAAAATCTTTAAAATAGACCGTGGAACAAGAAGCTAAGAGTAGTCTTTCAAATTGTCAGTCTTTGTCTTGCAGATGTTTATACTTTGAAACTTTACTTGGATTTGATGTCCTGTAGAAACCAGTGGGACTACTGCTTAAAATTGAAGTGTATGCATAAATGTTGAATGTGAGCCTTGAATGCTCATTGTTCTAGCTCTGCTTGATGTATTTGTAAGCTGATGGTATCCTGTTAACTGCATCTGGAAGCCTACACTTAGTTTTTAAAGTCCCTGGGTTTTTTTTTTGTTTTGCCCCTTTTTTCCTGCTTTATTCGTTTTAATTTTCCATTATGTTTATACTTTTTTTATTAGAATTTTTATTTCTTCTTCAAGTAGAACTAAGTATATTGCTGTGAGAAAAATTCATAAATGTTGCTCTTTACAGGTTTGCAAAATGGTATTTCTTTTCCTGACATTTTTGGCCAATGCATACATCATCCTCATGGAACTGCTGCACAGAGCTACCCAGGGTTGATTTTTGCTAGAGGGAATTATGTTTGAGGCTCATGGTTCCCTGGAGATAGGAAGAGTGAAAATCTGTAAAGTAGTAGCAGCAAAAGGGCAAAGTTAATGGAATTGGGATGCTGTTAATTTGGACTAAAATAGTGGTTTTACTACCAATTTGCTTTGTATTCTTGTGCAAATCACTTTCCTTCTAAAGTTTTTCACCTTTTTGTAATTACTTATTTTTCTCCATGTTAGTAATTAAGCATTGTTTAGAACAAGGAACTCTTGACTTTGAATGATGGCTTGATACAATCTCTCTAGGGGCATTTAGATAATTTTGATTTAAATAGTTACAGGAAAAATGGGATTAGGTGACAGGAATTTCTAATGGTAGTATTAATAATGATGCAGTTGAGCAAGGAAATACGATAAAATATAGGATGGTTTTTGGTTTGATGGTACTTAACACAGTGTTAAATCGTGGCTCTTATGGTTTAAAATGAAAAGTTTCTCTGGTTCATAAATTCAGTGACAACATGATTGTAAATTTATAGTGAGAATAAATAGAAAAATACAGCAGTAGAAAGCAAAATTAAATTATTGCTGGGAGTTCTTTTTATTAGCTACTCAAAACCAGACTTGATTATAGTACTTGCAGTCAGAGTTGCTGCTTTGATGAGTTTGAAGCCTTTGCAGCCAGACACAGTAGTGGTGCATCAGGAACTCACTGTGTTATAGAAGTAATGTTTGAAGCCCATTCTATTAAAAAAAACCCAAAACAACCCGCACCACAGCATTCCCTCCTCAGCTTGATATATAT
The DNA here is from genome assembly GCA_013401335.1 of Brachypteracias leptosomus. NCBI lineage: Eukaryota > Metazoa > Chordata > Aves > Coraciiformes > Brachypteraciidae > Brachypteracias > Brachypteracias leptosomus. Next base: position 17,960 of record VYZX01007877.1, on the reverse strand, counting down.
ACATGCATATATATGTATGTTTCTTTATTTTGATGCCAGAACAACTCTTAATAGACTTAATGGTGTACTGTTGTTGTATTTTAATAGTAGGCTATTACCAGCATTGCAATACTATTGTATCTTTTCATAAAATTTAAATAGTCTTGGTACTAAGGTTTTAGGACAATCTTCTTTAAAGAACTCTTCAATGGTTTACATGAAATATCTCTTGTACACTGTTTGCTTCTGATGTAGTTGCTTGGGTAATGAATGATTTGATACGAAGCTTTGTTTTTCTGTTATGTCTACCAAGCTAGCTGTATTAGCTGGCTATTGGTGACCATATTTACATTGGCTAGCATTTCTTTAAGCAAGACAGAGCGATTGAGAGGGATTAGTAAACTAAGAATCTGAAATGAAATGAAGTTTCAGTTAGAAGGGAAATGTCAGTTAGGTCCTGTGTAGTGGGCTCCTGAATGGAGTAAGTGGTGGGATGTGATACATTAGCAGTGTATATGGTTGCCCAATTACTTGCAAGTAAATCCCAGTCTTTCTGTAAAGTAGACTTTTGTCAGGATCTGGGAGTTTTGAGACTCCACTTTTTCTGGTAGTGTTGTGGAAGAGAAACAGAAAGGAGTAGTTTTTCTGAGTTGCTGAACAGAAGCTAAAAGCATATAAACTTAAGCTTTATATTTAGAAGAGAAGGCAGCCTTTTGCCAAAGGTGAAGGCCATACAGTAGTGTGTTTGTAGAAAGTGCTCCTGACTTCACGTAATACTCATGATCATTATAGCAACTTTCTGTTTTTATTATCCTTTTGAAGATTTGCTTTCTACAGTTCCAGCAAAAACTTGTTTGTCACCCATTATGGTCGGTTCAAAGTAGCAATGTTATTTTCCTGCTTAAAATATTTACCCAGTTGTGTTTGAATAAGGGGAGGTAGTGGAGGGGTTGGGGTCAGGAAGTGGAAACTTGCTCTGGAATTACCCTGCAGATATAGTGAGCATCTGTGCAACATGGAAAGCTCCATGTGCTGTATTTTGCTAATGTTGAAAATGTAGGTGTGATCTGTTGAAGTGTTCTGACTGGCTTTTTATACTTGTACTAATATTTTTCTCTAACCTGAAGAGTTGCATAAATCATCATGAAGGTTGGAACATTTTAAAAGGTAGACTATCTGGGATGATTTATCCTCTATATTTGTTTATTGTTCTTTCTTTTAGCACATAAAGCGTAATTTAAAGCAAATTGTCTTCGTCAAGATTTTTTTTGTGTGTGTGTAAATACCTACAGAACCTCTCACAAGTAAAAAAGTCTAATAGTTTCATGAGCAGTGGTACTTGGGAAGCCTGCTTGTTTGGGGTTTTTTTTGTTATAAACATATCCTTTGTTCTTCCTGTCCTTCCCCTGTGTCTCCTACACAGTAATCCTCTTTCTCCTCATGTATTTTGTGATACACTTACCAGATAGAGGGCACATGCTTTGGCAAGTCTGGTGCCTGTTGTATATAATAATCGATCAGCTGACTGTTGCCAAACAGGATATTTAATAGCTGAGTTATGTTTGTGGGGATACTGATTTGAATTTTCACATAACTTGTCATAATCTGGTTAATCTAGAATTCTCTGGTTTCAGTGTGCCTAGAGTCTGATCACAGTGCAAAACCAATCTGGAGTGGAAGAATAGGAAGAGCAAAACACTGTAACTGCTTTTTAAATTGGGATGTAAATGAATTGGTTTTCTAAGTAGTTTATGGCATCCTTTGTTTGATGGTAGTATTGTCATTATGATATGAAAGGATTTTGGCTTATTAGAGTTCTGTAGAGAATAACAATTCCATTGGATTTTTTTGATTCTGAGAAGTAATTGAAATCACTGTTGACTTCTGCTGTGCTTAACGGTGAGTGATATGGCAACCCCTTGAACATTTTAACAGTAAAATAAGATGTAATTTTATTGGACAGCTGTATATTGTCACCTAATTATCTTTAGTATAAAAGAGATATTTGTAGCAAATTCAAGTAGCAATTTGAGCAACACCTCTTTTATTTCCTTCCAGCTTTAAGAGCAAGCATGGGTTTTAAAAACTTGTAGGCAAGGTCTGTAAAATTGAGATATAAATGAGTTGTAATGGGAATGGTTGGCTAGGTAATCCAGGGAAGTTTAGGGAATAGATGACGAAAGTGAAAATAACTGTGGCAGGGACATAAAGGTAGGAAACTAATATGAAATGCAAATAGTAGAAACATTAATGACAAGTGGAGATGAGGAATATTGGATTTTATGGTATGCTAAGGTTAGAGAGACAAGAGGAAATAGCTATTTAAAAGTAGTTAATCATGGTGAAAGTACTCTTCTCTTTACTTTTTTTTTTTTATTATTCAGTGTAGTGTAGAGGATGCTATAAAACCAGTTTCATTTTGAAATAGCCTGCTTCTAGGAAATTTTGAAGAGTATTTAGAGGTTTAGTTTTTGTATTATCTCATTTTGGAGAGCTAAAGTGTTCTTCTGTTTCACAGATGGCCAGCTGCAGGGCTGATACTTGAATTCTTAAGTTTTTATGGCACTTCATAGAATCATAGAATGGTTTGGGTTGGAAGGGACCTCAAAGATCATCTAATTGCAACCCCCCTATCATGGCAGTGACACCTCCCATTAGACCAGGTTGCTCAAGGCCCTATCCAACCTGGCCTTCTGGGATGGGGCATTCACAACCCCCGCTAGTCAACCTGTTCCAGTGTCTCACCACTCTGAGAGTGAAGAATTTCCTTCTAATTTCCAATCTAAATCTATCTTTTTCCAATGTGAACCCATTACCCCTCATCCTATCACTACAGGCCTTTGTGAAAAGTCCCTCCCCAGCCTTTCTGTAAGCCCCCTTCAGATAGTGGAAGGCTGCAATAAGGTGTCCCTTGAGCCTTCTCTTCTCCAGGCTGAACAAGCCCAATTCTCTCAGCTTGTCCTCATAGGAGAAGCATTCCAGCCCTCCTCTGGACCCTCTCCAACAGGTTCATGTCCTTCTTGTGCTGAGGGCTCCAGAGCTGGACACAGTACTTCAGGTGGAGTCTCATGGGAGCAGAGTAGAGGGGCAGAATCACCTCTCTCGACCCCCTGGACTCGCTTCTTTTGGTGCAGCCCAGGATATGGTTGGCTTTCTGGGGTGCCCTTACACATTGCTGGCTCATGTTGAGCTTTTCATCAGCCAGCACCTCCAAGTCTTTCTCCTCAGAACTGCTCTCAATCCACTAATTACCCAACCTGTATTTGTGCTTGGGATTGGCCCGACCCAAGTGCAGGACCTTGGACTTGGCCTTGTTGAACTTCATGAGGTTGGCATGAGCCCACCTCTCAAGCCTGTCCAGGTCCCTCTGGATGGCATCCCTTCCCTCCAGCGTGTCAACCACACCACACAGCTTGGTGTCATGCACAAACTTGCTGAGGGTGCGCTCAATTCCGAAGTCCATGTCGCTGACAAAGATGCTAAACCGGACTGGTCCCAGTACCGATCCCTAAGGAACAGCACTTGTTACCAGGCTCCACTTGGACATTGAGCCGTAGATCACAACTCTTTGAGTGTGTCCATCTAGCCAATTCCTTATCCACTGAGTGGTCCACACATCAAATTCATATCTCTCCAATTTAGAGACCAGGATGTCATGTGGGACAGTGTTGAAGGCTTTGCTCAAGTCCTGGTAGATAACATTGGTTGCCCTTCCCTTATCCACTGATGCTGCTGTTCCATTGTAAAAGGCCACCGGATTTGTCAGGCAAGATTTGCCCTTGGCGAAGCCATGTTGGTTGCCAGCCATCACCTCATTTTCCATGTGCCTTAGCAGAGCCTTCAGGAGGATCTGCTCCATGATTTTGCCAGGCACAGAGGTGAGACTGACTGGCTTGTAGTTGCCTGTGTCTTCCTTTCTTCCCTTTTTGAAAATAGGGCTGATGTTTCCCCTTTTCCAGTCAGCAGGCACTTCATCAGACTGCCATGACTTTTCAAATACGATGAAAGCGGCTTGGCAACTTGGTCTGCCAACTCCCTCAGGATCCATGGATAGATGGACTTGTGCACCTTCAGGTTCTTTAGATGGTCTCCAACCTGATCTTCACTTCCAGGGGGCAGATCTTCCTTTTTCCAGTTCCTGCCTTTGCCATCTGTAACTTGGGTGGTGCAGCTGGAGCCCTTGTCAGTGAGGAGTGAGGCAAAGAAGTCATTGAGGACCTCAGTTGTCTCCATATCCCTTATCACCAGGTCTCCTGTTTCCTTCAAGAGAGAGGGCCCACATCTTCCCTAGCCCTCCTTTTATCACTATCAGACAGAAGTTTTTCTTGCCCTTGATGTCCCTGGCCAGATTTAACTCTATCTGGGCGTTAGCTTTCCTAACCTGATCTCTGGCTGCTTGGACAACTTCTTTGTAGTCCCTCGTCTACCTGTCCTTGTTTCCTCTGTCTGTACATTCTCTTTTTGCATCTAAGAGTGTCCAGGAGCTCCTAGTTCATCCGTGCAGACCTTCTGGCATTCTTGCCTGCCCTTCTCTTTTTTTTTAAGTCATGTCACTCCTGAGCTTGGAGGAGGTGTTCCTTGAATATTGACCAGCTTTCTTGGGCCCTTCTCCCCTTCAGGGCTTTGTCCCATGGTGCTTCATCAAGCAGATATCTGAAGAGGGCAAAGGCTGCTCTCCTGAAGTCCAGGGTGGTGAGCTTGCTGCACAACCTCCTTGTTGCCCTGAGGATCTTGAATTCCATCATTTCATGGTCACTGCAGCCAAGGGTGCTCTTGAGCTTCACAGTAGCCACCAGCCCCTCCTTGTTGGTGGGGACGAGGTCCATAGCACTTCTTCTTGTAGGTTCCTCTACCACCTGGAGAAGCAAATTGTCATTGATGCATTCCAGGATCCTCCTGGATTGCTGGTGTGCTGCTATACCATCCTTCTAACATATCTGGGTCATTGAAATCCCCCATGAGGACCAGGGCTTGTGAACGTGAAACAGCTCCTATCTGCCTATAGAGGGCCTCATCTGCTTGTTCTTCCTGCTCAGGTGGCCCGTAGCAGACCCCCAGTGTGATAGCTCTTTACTCTGCCTTTCCTTTAACCCTGACCCATAAGCTCTGTCAGCTCTTCATCCAACCTCAGGCCAAGCTGCATGGACTCTAGCTAGTCATTGACAAAGGGCAGCACCCCCTCCTCTTCTCCCGTCTGTCTTTTCTGAAAAGCCTGTCTCCTATTCCCACACTCCAGTCGTAGGAGCCATCCCACCACATCTCAGAAATGCCAATAATATCATAGCCCTGCAGACATACACACATCTCTAACTTCTCTTGTTTGTTGCCCATACTCTGTGCATTTACATAGAAGCCTTTAAGTGGGGCCCCTGTTGAAACTGACATACCGGCTGAAGTAATTACTGTCTGGAGTTCATTATCTTGCATTTCACATGCTCTCTTATTGGCCTGCAATCCTTCTCCAGGGCCAGGGTATTGATTTCTGGCAGTGGCCTCAAAGTGGGACGAATGGAGAATCCCCTCCCCTGACAACTCTAGTGTAAAGGCCTCCTTACTGAATTGGTAAGCCTTTGACCAAAGATGCGCTCCACTTTCTCTGAGAGATGGACCTCATCAGCCTCCAGGAAACCGGGTTTCTCAAAGCGAGTCCTGTGGTCCATGTAGCCAAAGTCCTGGCTGTAACACCACTCTTGCAGCCATTTGTTCATTTTCCCAATTCGGTTGACCCTTTCAGGCCCCTTCCCTTTGACTGGGAGGGTCAATGAAAAGGCTGCCTGGGCCCCTGAGTCCTGCTCCTAGAGCTCTGAATACTCTTGATGTTGCCTCTGGCTGTGTTGCTGCTGCCTGTGTGAAGCAGCAGCAACAGATAATAGTTGGTGGGATGTACATGTATTCCAGTAGTTTAAGGCATTCTTTCCTAATATAAACTTCTTAAGGTTTTGTGGTGGGGTCTTAAGGTTTTGTGGTGGTTTAGACCCTGTGGAGACCCAGGTACCATGTGGCTGCTGTCTCCCTCCCAGTGGAAACAGGAGGGAGGAAAATATAAACCCCTCAGGTTGAGATAAGGAGACTTTAATAGAGCAATGAGAAAGGAACAGTCAGAACAACAACAATAACAATAGGAGATACAAAGTGTATAGACCTTTAGCAGAGACCAGCTAAACCAAAAGAGACAAAAGACTGCTGGAGATTTCATGCTGGCCTCTAATAGCCTGGCTGTGGCTCCCTCCCAGCTCCTCGTGAAAATTGACCCTATCCTAGCCAAACCAGGACAGGTTTGTATTTCTCAAGCATTCCTAACAGTCTTCCTTTCAAAGAGCAGAAGTAGTTTATGTGACACATGCAGGTTGCATTTGGGTCAGGATTTCAGTTTAGCTCCAGAGCCTGCACTTGACCCAGTCTCCTAGTTGTTCCTGTGTAGTGCACTTTGATTTATGTCATAGTGTGGGTTTGGAACACAAACTGGTTTGCTTTTTTGGTGAAAGTAAATTGAAAGATATGATCTCCATGTTGATGAGCATTCAGTCCACTGGGCTAGAGCAGAGCTAGTCTAACACATTAGAAGTAATGTCTTCTTCCTTCCTTCCAAATGTATGTAGTGCTAACATCAGGTCTTCAGTACTAAATCATAGAATAGAATCATAGAAGGCATTGAGTTGGAAGGGACCTTCCAAGGTCATCTAGTCCACTCCCCCCTGCAGTCAGCAGAGACAACTAGATCAGGTTGCTTAGAGCCCCATCAAGCTTTGTATGTGTCCAGGGATGGGGCCTTCACCATCCCTCTGGGCAACCTGTTCCAATGTGCCACCACCCTCATAGTAAAGAACTTCTTCCTAATGTCTAGTCTGAATCTGCCCTTCTCTAGTTTAAAACCATCGCGTCTCATCCTATTGCTACATGCCTTTGTAAGCTGTCCCTCCCCAGCTTTCTTGTAGGTCACCTTCAGGTATTGGAAGGCTACTTATAAGGTGGTCTCAGAGCCTTCTCTTCTTCAGGCCGAACAACCCCAACTGTCTCAGCCTGTCCTTGTAGGAGGGGTACTTTGGCCATCTGATCATTTTTGTGTCCCTCCTCTGGACCCACTCCATCAGCTCCATGTCCTTCTTGTGTTGAGGGTTCCAGAGCTGGACACAGTACTCCAGGTGGAGTCTCATGGGAGCAGAGTAGAGGGGCAGAATCGCCTTTTGGTGAGTAGATGGTGGTACGTGGATGGAGACCATGGTGATGCAAATTATCATCTTGCCAGCCCATGGAGACCCACAATGGAGCAGGTGGCTACACTCCAACCCATGGGGGACCACACTGGAGCAGGTGGACATACCCTAAAGGAAGCTGCAGCCTGTGGAGAGCCCATGCTTGAGCAGTGTTTTCCTGGAGGACTGCAGCCCATGGAAAGGACACGTGCTAGGGCAGGGGAGAAGTGTGAAGAGATAGGGTGGACTGACCATAATGCCCCATTCCCCTTTTTCACTGAAAGGGTTGTCAAACATTAGAATACCCTGCTTAGGGAAGTTAAGTCATCATCCCTGGAGGTAAAGACATGTAGATGTGGCCCTTGGGGACACGGTTTAGTACTGGTTTGGTAGAGTTAGGTTAATGATTGGGCTCAATGATTTTAAGGGTCTTTTCCAGTCTAAATGATTCCATCTATGATTCTGTCTCCCCTTGGGAGAAGCAGGGAGATAAAGGAGTTGGAAATGAAGGGGGAAAGTATAGGTAGAAGGTGTTTTAGTTTCACCATCCTCTTTTGTTTTTTGTTGGTTTTTTTTTCCAAGTTGGCTATCCGCTTAATTTTTCCTCAAGTCAGTTCTGCTTTGCCTGTGATGGTAATTGGGAAGCGATCTCACTTTTATCTCTACCTTGGCCAACAAGCTTTTAAATTTTATTTTCATTCCTTGTCCTGTTGAAGCAGGAGAGTGAGAATGTGGCTGGGTGGGTGTTTGGCGACCAGCCAAGGTCAATCCCACCACACTTGTGTACCCTTAATACCTAGTTCAACTTAAAAAGGAAAATATTATTTCAACCTTCTTTAAAACATAAAATAGTATGTCTAAATAGTTCTATTTTTTGTGTGTTGTGAACTTGAATAAGAGTTTAGCTATGACATTTAGTGATCGAGTGGTAGCACCTTGTTTTACTTTTTTTTTTTTTTTTTTTTTTTGGGTAGATGAAGTTAAAACTTGTAGTCTGCTGTCACCAGTGGTATACAAATCTACTTCTCCCTCCAGCTCTCTAGTGCAGGGGTTAAACATTCTGTAAAAGTATTACTTGCCCGCTCCTGCCCTGCAATTGCTTTGTCGTGCCAGTAGTGTTGTGCAGCACTACAAAGAATGGGATGAGTATTTTTTCTCGTGGCAATTTTCCAGCTGGGTATGTTTCTTGATCCAGTTTACAGTTTAGCTCTGCAAAAACTGTTTGCTGGCATAATGGAAGTGGTGATAAATGGAGTTAATTCCAGTTGGTGGCCGGTTACAAGTGGTGTTTTCCAGAGGTCAGTACTGGGGCCAGTTCTGTTTAGCATTTCTATCAATGATCTGGATGAGTGGATCGAGGGCACCCTCAGAAAGTTTGCAGATGTCACCAAGCTGTGTGGTAATGTTGATCTGGTTGAGGGTAGGGAGGCTCTGCAGAGGGATCTAGATAGACTAGATCACTGGACCAGGACCAACTGTATGAGCTTCATTAAGGCCAAATGCTGGGTTCTGTACTTTGGCCACAGCAACCCCTGGCAATGCTTGGGGAGGAGTGGCTGGAGAGCTGTTCAGTAGAGAGGAACCTGGGGGTGTTTGATAGCTGGCTGAACGTAAGCCAGCAGTGTGCCCAGGTAACGAAGAGGGCCAATGGGATCCTGGCCTGTATCAGGAATAGTGTAGCCAGTAGGAGCAGAGAAGTGATTTTACCCCTGTACTCGGTGCTGGTGAGGCTGCACCTCAAGTACTATGTTCAGTTTTAGGCCACTCACCACAAGAAGGATGTTGAGGTGCTGGAGTGTGTCCAAAGAAGGGCAATGAAGTTGGTGAAGGATCTAGAGTACATCTTATGAGGAGCAGCTGAGAGAACTGGGTTGTTTAGACTGGAGAAAAAGAAGGCTCAGAGGAGACCTTTTCGCCCTCTACAACTACCGGAAAGGAGATTATAAAGAGGTGGGGGTCAGTCTGTTCAACCAAGTAACAAGTGATAGGACAAGAGAGAACAGCCACAAGTTGCGCTGAGGGAAGTTTAGTTTGGATACTAGGAAGAATTTCTTTACTGAAAGGGTTATCAGGCATTGGAATGGGTTGCCCAGAGCAGTAGTGGAGTCACCGTCCCTGGAGGTATTTAAAAAATATGTAGACAAAAAAAGATATGTAGACCTAGTGCTTAGGGAGAGGACTTGTTAGTGTTAGGTTAATGATTGGATCTCAAAGATCTTTTCCAATCTGTGTGGTTCTAAGATTCTCTGGAAAGAATGGAGCAGTATGGTCAGGTGAGGCATGTGCTGAAGTGGGTGTTGTTGCTAGAATCATATGTCAGGAAATGGAAGAAGAAAGGCTATATCTATTAGAATGGTGTTTGGGTATCTGTGAGGTAGAGATGTGAGACTCTCAATCAGAGACTCCAAATATAGACATACAAATACAGGCTCTAAGTCCCCGATGATACTATAGTCAATAAAATGACTTTTAAGTTAAATATCTTTGTATATTTTTTTCTTGATCTTTCCCAAGAAAGCTGATAGGGTTTTTTGAGTTTTTCCTCCACTTTTGCCTCACTGGCTAGAAATGTTTAGTTTTTACGTTTACTGTGAGGTGACCTAGTTCTGTATTATATGACTCCTGATTATGCCTCTCTTTTGCCCTCTTTCCTGCTGCTTGGACAAATTGAAGAATCCTGCAGCCCTCAATTCCTTGTTCCTTTTACATCCAGAATAAATATGATCTTTGGCAAGCTGTCTTCCCTGAAGTTCAGCAACCATTAAAAAAAAACCTAAAGATGTGTAACTTCCCTGTCTCTATGTGAAACATGAATTTAGCAATTCATTGACATAAAAACAACTCCAAACCAACAAACCATCAAATACGATTCCTCAACCCCCAGAACCTTTAATACAATTCATAGCAGTGAGGCAGCCACTGCAAGATCATTGCTGATACTATCTTTTTGAGTGCTAAAGGTAATCAACAGATACTAGACATCAAAGTCTCAGTTTATATAACAAGATAGATAGCTTTCTCCTTCATGTTAACCTTCCATGTCAGAAACAAGGTCATTGATGGACTAAATATTTATTACATTTATTTCAATATTCATGCATCAGAAAAATTTTTAATAACGAGACCAGAAATCTTCCTAATTTATAATCAAGACTGGAAGAGGGTGGAATGAGAAGCCTTCTTGGTTAGGAGAAATGAACATTTTGCTTCATTTGGAGGGACCTTGACAGGCTGCAGCAATGGACTAACAACAATCTCAAGGGAAAGTAAGAGTCCTGCACCTGAGGAGGAGTAACAAGCTGAGGACAACTGTCTGGAAAGCAGCTTTGCAGGAAAGGACCCGAGGGTCTCGGTGGACAACCATGAGACAGCAATATGCCTTTGTGGCAATGAAGGCCAAGTCAAGAGAGGTGATCCTCTCTACTCAGTACTTATGAGACCACATCTGGAGTACTGGGTCCAGTTCTGCACTCCGTAGTGTGAGAGAGACATGGACATAGTGATTGTGTCAAGCAAAGAGCTGCAAATGTGTTTTATGTGCTCTTAAAGCATCTGGTATGAGGAGAGGCTGAGGGATGTGGTGCTGTTTAGCTTGGAGAAGAGAAGGCTCATGGGGATCTTAAGAGTGTGTATAAGTTCTTGGTGGAGGTTGTAAAGAGGATGGAGCCATGCTCGTTTGAGTGGTGTCAAGTGACAGGACAAGAGGCAATGGACACAAACTGCAATACAGAATTTCCACTCAAGCATAAAGAAACATTTTTTGTGTAGGGATTACTGTATTAGGCTGCATTGTGGAATCTGCATTCTTGGAGGTGTTCAAAACCTGGCTGGTCTGGGTAGCTGGCTCTAATTTACCTTGCTTTGAGCAGTGGTGGTCGGAGTAGACAATCTCCGAAGGTTACTTCCAGCCTCAGCTATTATGCGATTCTGTTAAATAATTAGACAAGAAGGCATTTCCTTCAGTTTTATCTCTCCAGCTGTTGATTTTTCTTCATCGCAGGTGGCTCAGCTGTTGGACACCAGTGGCTAATAGTTTTATAGTGAATTTGACAGTAATTTCCAAAAACATCCCTTCTGGAGGGAACAAATCTCTTCTTTTTTTTTTTCTTCACTAATTTCAGAGTGATCTGGCTTTCTTGGCTGTTTTGGGTTTTTTTAAGGGTGAGTGAATGGGAAAATTCGGTGTTATTCCAACCTTTTTAGTACTCATTTTTAACTTGTGCTACAGAATGAATGCCAATGCTTCTCTCTTCGCTTGCTCTTTTTTTTTTTTCCCCCAACAGCAGCAGAATTTGATTTTTTTGTTGTTAAATAAACTTGTGTCTGTTCACTGTATTTGGAATGCATGGATGAAGACTATTTGTGACTGATCATTTTCACTCTGCCATAGCTTGGCAAAACTGTAAAAGTAGTCTCGAGAACTGTTTTTGTGGAATACTGGGCAGACTACATGCTGGTGGGTTACATGTGGTCTGTCTTTGGCACATTCTTTTCAAAAAAACCCTCAATAAATAAAACATTTCAGAAATGATTACAAGATTTTCATTAAGATAATGGCATCTATTCATTTTTTTCCTATATTAAAAAGAATAGAGATAAGCACTTATCTTTTTCACTGTACAAAATGTGTAAGTCAAACCAATGATTTTCACACTGTCATGCACAATTGAGCACTGTAGCCTTTGTGGTATAAGGTAGTCTTAATCCAGAGATAAAATTCCAGGTTGCCTATATATTTTGATATATACAGTTCTGACCCTTTAACGTAAAGGATTTATCATTTTCTTTCTTTGATTTATATAGATAAAAATGAAACATAGCTTTCTCAGCTCTTTGAGCTCAGAAAAGATAGAACATTTCAGAAACATAACTGACATCTGGAGATATGAGGCAAAGTCCATGATCATTTCCCCTCAGGTATATAGGCTGGTAGCATATCACAAGCCTTTCTAACTTTTTAATATATGGTTTATGATTATAATGGTGTGCAGCAAAAAGTACTAGAGTGATGTAGCGAAGTTATCAGTCTTTTGTTTCTTTTCCCCAAAGGTATCAAGCATGATGGGACTATGTGTGATACTTGTCGACAGCAACCCATCATCGGTATCCGATGGAAATGTGCTGAATGCACAAATTATGACTTGTGCACAGTTTGCTATCATGGGGACAAACACCACTTGAGGCATCGTTTTTACAGAATTACCACACCAGGAAGTGAAAGGTAAAACCTTTTTTTTCCTTATGAAATAAAATAGGAGCAGTTAACTGTCATTAACTTCTAAATTGCAGATTTGTTTACTGAAACTTGGATTAGGTAGGATAGTGGCTTGACATGAGGCTTCTGTCACTTGTTCTGCCTCTTTGTGAGGGAAGGTAGCTAGGATAGATCTTTGGAGCTTGGAAAACGTTAAAATTTTAGGAAAAACGGAGTAGAGAAAAATTAGGATTGTTTAGTTTTTTTACCTCATTGCAGTCTTCCTAGTTCTTCTGTTACAGCAGCTTTAAAGCAAGGGCAATTATCTTTGCACAATGCTTTGTCAATGAATTCCTGAATGTGAACGTTTAATTGGGTTAAAAAATGGTGTAGACAGATTGAGAGAAAATACCCTCTTTGTGGGCTATGAAAACCAGAATGATCTGGAGACAAAATCTTTGACTTGAACTGCTCAAACTGTTCACCACAAAAGCAGAGAGAAAATGCTGTGAAGAGTTGTTCTTTGGTTTTTATCTTAAGCATCTAATATTGTCTTCTAGTGAAGAACTCTGAACAAAATCAACATTAGTGTGTACTTGCATAGCTGTTCTTGTGTCTTGACTTGAAATAACTTGTTTAAATCCAGAGCCCCTTTCTGTCGTGATTTATCTACCCGTTAAGTGAGAACAGTGATATTTGCCTGTTACTAAATACTTGGAGAGCTACAGTAACGCATTGTGTAAAAGCTACATGCTGTGGTATCACCTCTGGTAACTCTCAGAATTTCACTCAATTGTTGGAAGCTTTTTTTGTTAGATGTGATACTCAGTTAAATGTGATGTGTGTGAAGCAACATTTATTTCCTCTTCCTGGAGAAGTAAGGTTTACAAATATGTTGTAGTACAGTGATGTGCTTTAATCAGTGCTTTTACAGTTAAAGGAAGTGGTTGAAGCACACAAACTCAGTTCTTGTATGGTGCCTTGTTTGAGAAAATAAACACTGTCCCTACATTTGTCTTGAAGTTTAACTAAAGTTCACTGGCTTAATCAAAAGTTAAATTTGGGTGTGTTGGGGTTTTTGTGTTGTTTTGGTTTTTTTTTTTTTAATTCATGCCAGGAGATCTGGGTACCAAATAGATATTGTAAGCTTAGTGTCTCAATTATAATGTTTAATGTAGAACAAGACTTAGAAGTTGGATCCAAGAGTAAAAAGTACCGTCTTTTTCTATTTATTTCTTAAAAAAAAAATAAATTAAAAAATCATTGCTTTTGAGAATGCTTGACAGATGTTTTTCTTCTGTATTTTTTTTTTAGCTGAAGTTTCCTTTGTAGTTTTAAGTGGTCTGTTATGGTGTATAAAGCGGAAGTTTTAATTTTGGAGATAGTTTATATGCAGTGTATATAACTGCAGGAAATCTTTTGCATCTTATCACTTTCTCCATATCTTTGGTTACTCCCATTGAGCTCTGTTGCGCAAGTCTTACATAGAAGACAGCTTCCTCTACCAAGGAGCTGTTTCTATTGGATCAAGCTTAGCTGAGAAAAATTGGTTAAAGTTAAATGTTTGAGGGAGGAGAAAAGGACAAAGCCGTGCTATTGAATTTGAGGAGTATGTCATAGGAAAAATGGCAACAGGCATCTAAGGATGTTTAGATGAAGGAAAACATAAGCTCTACCTATTTTACTGAGCCTACAATATCATATGTGCAGTGTACTAAAGTACCATATGCTGGTTTTTATCTGTTTTGTAGGTGTAAAGAACTTTCTAAAATGCTGCTATAGACACATATCCTTGTGTTTTCTATCACTCTTTTATATTACTTAGATAATATTTTCATATGCTTTTTGCATTGATTCTAACAGTTTAACTTTTTCCTCGTCTGCCATCTGCTTGATGTTAAAAGGTTAGCAGGAGGGTGGTACACTTTAGGAAGAGGTCAGGAAACATTCAGAGTTTCAGCTGAAAAATACTTTTGTCTGACAACATTTTCCTGCCGTGAAGTAAGAAATTTGGTTTTGTGCAAACCAGTGGTGACTGAAAAGGCAGAAGAATTGTTTGTCTATTTGTTTCTATTTGTAAGTTAAATACTCATGAACTCTTCTGTTTGGACTTCAGTTCCGAGGAAGTCAGAGGAAAAGAAGAGGTTTACTTTAGGAAGATAAAACATATTATGACTGACAAAATGGATGCTGATATACTGAATTAAATTTGCCAAGATGTGCTATAAGAAGTATGTAGAAAATAAAAAGAGACATGGAGGGGAAAGAGATGTAGCTCTAACTTAATAGCATAGTAAAAATGACAGGGCAATTCTGGGACAGTAGTATTGGCCTAGGGTGCATCTAAGAGAAGCAGGAATGTGTTGTTTATATGACTCGATATGTATCTTTTAATTATTTCAACAATATGATTACAGATCTATATGTAAGTGGTTACAAGATTATTGCTGGTAGTAGGAGTTTTGGGGAAGAAATTATTAGAACTAAAATCTTACTAGAAACACGCAATAAATCAGATTTAGGAAGAACATGGTTTTCTTATCTTGTGGGCTGCTGTTTGAGTTGAGAATTGAATGGATGTGATTCATGCACTGAAATCTGCATTTCTGGGATTATTTTTGTTTCAAGATGCTCTCCTTCCTTCCTATCCCCAAAAATGCATTTTGGACTTTCTTTATTATCTTGACACTTGTGGGTTCTTCTTTCAATAACTTCAGGGTATTGTTGGAGTCTCGTCGTAAATCAAAGAAAATTACAGCAAGAGGAATCTTTGCAGGTGCCAGGGTAGTGCGAGGAGTTGACTGGCAATGGGAAGATCAAGATGGTGGCAATGGGCGTAGAGGAAAGGTAAAAATGGAACTGATTTAAATAAGAAGGTGCATTTCTACATACTTATGTAGTGGCCTCCACAGCCTTTCTGATCGTAGAGTAAAAAGATAATGATAAAAGTTACTATTTTAATTTGCTGGATAATTTAAAATCTTATTCCATAATACTCCAGCATTTAGAAAGAGGAGGGGATGTATACTATGACCAGTTCTTGTAAATATGTAAATTTAAATATAAAATACTAGCACAAAACTTTTAAAACTTCTAAAACTTTGTATTGGTTGTTCTATTTAAGACTGACTTGTAACAACATTAAGATCTTGGGCATATTTTGTCATTACTAGAGAGCTGGTATAAAAACAGAGCTCTCAAGAACAGCCTTTTCTGGTGATCCCTGCATTCTGTAGTCTGTGGGTCAGCACATTTGTACGTCTCATGCTCTTGGTTTTCAGTGCTTGTACCCTGGACTCTTGTTTCTTATCTAATAATTATAGGGACTTTTCCAATATAAAATAATTTTACAAGTGTTGGATGTGAATATTATATTACTGGCTTAGGGCATTATATGAGTGTTTTTGATGTAGATGTATAATGAAAATTAGATTTATTGAAAATTGTATGGAATGATATGTTGCTAATCATAACCTTTGCAAATTTTTCATTTACAACTTATATTTACCCTGAGTACTAATGAAAGTTTGTCTTAAGTATGAATGTACAGCAGGGAGTGTAAAATATACTATGACTTTTATCAAATATGAGATGTTCTAGAAGGAGAATTGGATGCCCTTATTTTGGTGAACTGGTGATTTTTGTTGCATTTATTTTTATTGTACTTAAGCAGCATTTACATGAAAGTGAAAATTCCTGAATATTTAGCCTATTTTATATCTGAGATGTTTATGGAAGCATTAGACTTGGGGATTTTGTTTTGGATTTTGATAGGAAATAATATATTTAAATATCTTAAACCAAGGGATATTCAGATTTACCTTTTTTCATCTTTCTTACCCCTTGCTGTGAATTTGGCAAGATATTTTTAAATCTCTGAAACTTTGCAAAATAAGAGTCTTATCCTGCACTGTTTGCTTTATGTACTAAACTTGAATTAGTGGGATTATTTGCAAACTAAAAGCATGTATAAATGCATACAAATGTTTTTAATGAGGAAAAGCAGATGGTAGATAGCAGTAGCAGCTTTTAAATAAATACAAAAAAGAATGAAAAATCCTGGAAATGGAATTTTTTTTTTAATAATGGAAGTGTATTCAGAATTTGGTGTATGGTCTCATGATTTCAGAAATGTCAGGGAAAGTACTTTTCGCTGTCCTTCATTTGTACTGTTGTTAAACAGATTGGCTCTGGAAATAAAACTTTGTCTTCTAACATAATGCATCACTACCAGGCTAATGCAAGTTAAACCAGACAAATTGAAGCAATTAAAATAGTTTTCATCCTGTTTTTCTTAGTTAAATGCTGCTTCTGGTGCGAACATGTCAAAGCATCATAAAATGAATCTTTACAGTTCAGATTTTTCTTCTTTACTCATGTAGTTAGATTACCTACCAAATATACAAAAGAAAAATAGGCATACAAAGTATATACTCAAGCTGCCCTCTTAAGACACCTAGAGAACACTTGTATCAAACAGAAAACAATTTCAGAATAAATTGTATTAAATCCTTTATAATTTGTAAGATCCGTTAAATTTATTAGAACTGCTGTATCCTGAAGTAATCTGAAGAGACAAATAAGGTTTTAAGTTCAAATTGTGCTTTTGTAAGTCTTTGCTCTAGAAACAATTTTCTTATTTTTAAAACTGAATAGGTAACTGAAATCCAAGATTGGAGTGCATCAAGTCCACATAGCGCAGCGTATGTTCTTTGGGACAATGGTGCTAAAAACCTTTACAGAGTTGGCTTTGAGGGCATGGTAAGTATAAAGGAACACAAAGGGTAAATGCATGGTGGGGGAAGGGTAGTAGGAATAAGTTGTGTTTTATTAGCCTGCTTTTGCAATATCTTTTGTCAGTTTGCATGCTATTACTCAGGTCATTGTGAATAAGAAAGTCTGATCTGGGAATCTATAAGACTAGTGAATAACTTAAGGGCTGGTTTCTGCCAGAGTATAGTAAATGCTTACATCACATACATGATTAACTTACTGTGCTACTATTTTGCTTAAATTAAAATTCAGAAAAGAAAAAGAAGCTTAGTAATGAACTTTATAAAGCCTCTTTCTTTTTTAATTCTTTGAGTTTTTTAGTTCACTTCAAATTTTAATTTTTATTCTTGCAGTGTAATTACTGCGAGATTTGCAATTTTTAAATAACTGGCAATACTTAGAATTCTCTTGAGCAATTTTTTTGTTGATGGAAAGGTGTTGAATTAAGTTACAACCTTAATTTGCTTTAGCACTAGGCTTTTCTTTTTCACTTCTAGCTTCTACAGCTACTTTGAGAGCTTTAGAGAGAGAAAATAGGTCAGACTCTAGCCTAAGTGCCTTCTGTTGCTGGGTTTTCTTATCTCAATGTGGGTCAAGGAAAGATTACTTTGATTAACAACTGCTTGTAATATCTTAAGTGTTTATGTGAGATTGATGTGACATGTTGATGAGACACCCATTTACAAGAAGGGTCTGTAGGAGGATCCAGGGAACGAGAGGCCTGTCAGTCTGACCTTGGTGATGGGGAAAGTTATAGAGCAAATCATCTTGAGTTCCTTTGTGATGCACATACAGGATAACCAGGTTATCAGGCCCAGTCA
>VYZX01007875.1:313-34330 GCA_013401335.1 Brachypteracias leptosomus | reverse complement strand
ACTAGCACTCCGTCCCTCTGCCCCTGGTGTGCTGTCTCACTGTTTGTCACAGGCAAGCATGAAATTGTTAACCCCTTCCCCCTTCAAATCTAGTTTAAAGCCCTACCAATGAGCCCTGCCAACTCCTGCCCCAGAATCCTTTTCCCCCTCTGGACAAGTGCATCCCATTAGCTATTTGCAGCCCTGATGCCTTGTATACTGAGCCGTTATTGAAAAATCCAAAGCCCTGTCAACAACACCAGTCCTGGAGCCATGAATTGACCTGTTGGCTCTTCCTATGTATTCCCTTGTCCATTGTTGATGTCAGAGGGATAGAGGAGAAAACCACTTGAGCTCCTGACCCCTTTACCAGTTGCCTCAGTGCCCTGAAATCTCATTTAATTGATTGTGAGTCCCTCATTGTTTCATCATCACTACCCACCTGAAAGACCAGAAGCGGATAATAATCTGAAGGACTCACAAGGGTGGGAAGTTTAGCAATGAAGTCCTTTATCTGGGCTCCAGGGAGACAGCAGACTTGTCTATGAAGTGGGTCCGGTCTGCATATCGGGCCCTCCACTCCCCTTAGCAGGGAGTCACCTAAAACAATGACCCTTCGTTTTTTCTTTACAGGGTCAGTTTTGATGGCCTGCCTGAGGTGAGTTGACCTTGGTGGCACTTCTGGCCTTCATGAGCCCTCCTCCTTGCTCACATCCAGTTCCTCCTGCAGAACCCCATACCTGTTCTGCAAGGGCACTGTAGGCAGTGTGCTTCTTAAAGGAACATGCTTGCTTCATTTGTTTTTTTTGTTATGTCAGACAGACACCTGATCCCATTGACACTGTTCCTGTGGGTTACTACAGGAAAGCTGGGGGGCTTGCTGATGAGAAGATATGAAATTCTCTGCTCCACTAAGAGATACCTCCTGTTCCATTTTTGTAGAGATCAGTTTGTGAAAGTGGTCAATTTCCCTCTCACTCTCCCTGATGTTTCTCAACCTACTCACCTCTTCCCTGAGGTCTATCACTTCATCTTGGAGCTGTGCCACCCAGCTGAGCAGGTCATCAACCTGCTCACACCACACGCAGCCATAGTGAGCATTGCCCCCTGTTGCGAGTGAAAGGCTGTAGCATTCCTCACAGCCTGTGGCCTGGATACCAATATCCATTTTGGTGGGTGCTGGGAGCACAGTCTTCCTCCTCCGAGTAGCCACCATCACTCCTTGAGTAAATTGAAGCACCTTGCATCCTGCCCACATGCCCTGCCTGTACCAGCTGCCAAGCTAACCCAAGAGGAGCCCTTTGCTGACCTTTTTGGTCACAATATCATGCTCCCCAGTCCAGACTTACCACACAGGAGATGGTCACACTAGGGAGTTATCTTATAACTGCATATTAAAAATAAGGAAAATATTCTCTTGAATCACTTGAGGACAGGCACTTTCCAATTAATATCAGCCTTTAGAATTGTACTGTTTCCTGTTTTACAGAGGAAATTACACTCTGAGTATTTAGCAAAAAAATATTTTAATCAACATAAGGCAGCATGGTTTTGAAATGCAAGATCCTAAAAGATTTTTTTAAAACAAACTATAACTTGATTCGTGAAGTTAATCTGCACATTTTTGGTCAGTGATGGCCACAGAGAGTATAAAATAAATTGAACTTACACATTAAGTGTTAAAAATATATATATACACATGTTCCTGGCGCTATAACCACAACTGTTCTCATGTGTGTTACTCCTCACAAACAGAAGTGAGACCGAACCTCTGTTCTGCTCAGCAGTTCATGCAGCTTCTCTGGTGGGACTTGAAATAGATTGGACATTACTAACAAAATGATTGGTGCTATCATTCTAGAGGGGATTTAATCTTATGTTTTCCTAACTGAGAGTTTCAGCTAGGAGGGGATCCATGCTCTCTGATGGCATTTTGTAAACAACATGGGACAAAGACAACCAATCATTCAAAGAAATAATTTTTAGTTTTAGTAAGATTCAGGTCCACACAAATGTGACATTCTTTAAAAATGTTGTAGCTGGAAGTACCATTAAAGCCTCTGATGATATAAGCAAATAACAAAACAATTTCAGCTGTAATGCAACGTGTACAGTTTTCAAGATGTGCTAAATTTTATAGCTATGTCTTCTAAGTAGAAAAAAAAGAGTAATTCTGAATAATGATAAAAAAAAAGTAAAAAATATTGTATCTATTATGACTCCTATCAGAATAGTAGCATACAGATTCATTTCAACACAGAATGATGGGAAGGTCTCAGGCAAATGGTCAGTATTTCAGTATGGCTTCGTTATAATGACTAAACAATAGTACAATGATAGTAAAATGGACGTGTAGGCAGAAGGATTAATATCAGTTGAACTTAATGCCCTTGTAGATTGCTAACATGGTATCTGCTTAAGAGAGAACAGGAATATATTTTTTAGAACAGTAACAAGTCTAAGTTCAGTGTGCACCAGGCATCAGACTTCATGATAAGACAGAACTTTCTCTCCTTGGCAATGCACAGACAGCTGACTGAAATCCACAAAAATATGTATCATCAGGTTTTGGTTCAAGTAATTTCAGAAGCAGCCAGATCAGTGCTTTAGCTACTGACATGTCTGTCACTTACAGTGAATACTGCTGTTCTGAGGAAAGTAGAAAATATTCATCAACAACCTTCCACTTCTTTGTACACCCCATAAACTACCACACAAATCTGAAAGTCAGTTATCTTAAAACATTCTTCTGGAAGCTTCGTCCTAAGTCTTTGGATGTATGGAGGTTACTTTATTTCTTATGTACTCAGGTGCAGAACTTGCAAAACCCTTGTACATTTCTTAATATAAAACCTAAACCCTCTAGTGTGTTTAATTCCTTTTGAACATGAGACTTTTACTTCAATACAATTCTTTAGAAAGAAATTTGACACCTTTCACCCTCAAAATTTAGCTTATGCTGTGAAACAGGATGAAAGGCACCCCTGTGTAACTTACAGAGTACCTCTATCACAGCACTCTTTCTTTTCTGAAGGTCATATCTATTTCAGCATCTTCTCATGCAAGAGTATTTCCATAGTCCTCATACTTTGTTTCCCACTGCCTGAACTTCAAAGGTAGCAAATTCAAAGATACAGTTCCTGCAAATTGTGAGACTACAGCCTGACTCATCATCTTAGCATTCCTTTGCCCTTACCCTGTCTTTCTCTGCTTGTTCAGGAGGAAAACATGAAGAATTATTCTGAAGTGATGACATCCTAAACCAGATCAACTGCATTCATACCTAACAAAATCTTGCTTAAGGGAAGAGGTAGGAAGGAAAGGCAGACTGGAAAGAAAGTGAGACTGGAAAAGATTTAATCATTAGATGTGAAGGTTTCTCTACGATGACGAGATTCCTTATGAGTTAAACTGGATATGGTTACCATGGAGCTAAGACTCCCACAGAAAAAAAAATTACAGCATTTTGAAACACTTGTTGAAAGCACACAGGCAAATAAATGACGCTGCACCACTTTCAGGCTTTATTAGGTCACTTAAATTCAACCTAGAAGTAGCTCAGGAAAGGGATTTTTACAGGCCTTTGCCAAGTATTTCAGCCATAGCCTTTCTAATTTAGAAATCTTGGCCTGAGAACTGCAGATAAGTTTCTTGTGCAATGCAAGACTTCACCGTATTAATATAATTATTTACTAAAAACAATGTTTGCAAGTAAACTGAGGGGCATGGTTTAACTGTAAATGTAAGAAAAAAGCAACAAAAACCCCAAAATAACACTGACTTCAATCTTTCCCCTTCTTTGTTAGGACCTGCACTTCTGCTGTTAAATTAAAATTGCATCACAGGCCTGAAAGAATTACAGCTATAAAAAAGTCCATTAAAAAAACCATGAAAAAAACCATGAAAAAGTCCAAACTATTTTCCAGTACAGAGACCCTCACAGAGGTGTTCCCTGGCACCCATATTCCCTATAGACATGACAAAACACAGAGGAAAAGTGGCTGGCCATGAATTAAGCCAGTGAGGAGGTAGGACAGGGCTCCCTGTCCCTCCCACTCTCATCTCCATGGCCCTGGGCAGCACCTTCCACTTCCCCAGTTTAGCAGCAGATACAGCAGTGACAGAGCATTTGTTGCCTCATCACTGACATTAGCTGGCCTGTGTCTCAGCTTCCCCCGCTGTAAGCTGTTACAAGGGCAGTTGGTGCCTACATTTGGGGATCTTTATACCTTGGCTAAATAATATTAACAAGTTGCATAGGAATCATAAGGCTACTTTTGCTCAGAGCAGCCATCAACAGGGCGTAGGTACAAGGTTCAGTGTAATCTAGGCTGTGGTTAAGTGAAGGCTGAGGGCAGCCATGGAACAAGGGCTAGGAGGACCAGAACCCCATTGCCTGCAGAGGGGTTTGTAGCCCTGCCAGCCCAGGCACTGCTGCCACAGCTGGTCCCAGTCCCCCCCATATCTGTAACATCATCATAGGGCATATTCCAGAAGCACCAGACAGACAGGGCTTCAGAGACTACTTGGAGGCCAAGAACAAGGCCCTGTAATCCCATTAGAGAGAACCACCTTCCATTGCCTCAGGCTTCAACATGGAGAAGAAGATGAGTGTTATGGCTTGCATCATCTTCAATAGCTTCACTTAGAAAGGAAAACTTTGTGATGTGGCCATCAACATGCATGGCATTAATTCAATGCTCACAAGACTACCCTCTGTAGCCGCAGTCACTATTTCAGGTGGGATGAGGGCAAACAGCTTTTCCTAGTCTGGATCATGTTGTCTCAGTGTATCTCCAGTGCTTATATCAGCATTACGACTCTTATCCAGCAGTTCCTCATAGTCCTAGTACCTCCCTGGACACCAGAATCATTCCACAAC
The DNA here is from genome assembly GCA_013401335.1 of Brachypteracias leptosomus. Classification (NCBI taxonomy): domain Eukaryota; kingdom Metazoa; phylum Chordata; class Aves; order Coraciiformes; family Brachypteraciidae; genus Brachypteracias; species Brachypteracias leptosomus. Next base: position 29,469 of record VYZX01007875.1, on the reverse strand, counting down.
CTAATATCTAACAACAGATCTGGAAGTGGTGTCTGACAAAGCCCCAGATGCAGTGCAGAGCTGGGAGCACAGCCATCCTGGATTATCTGCCAATGGGAGGGAGGTTTTCCTTTCACACACTCCATTATTCTCTGTTATTTTTGTTGAAGAAAGGTGGCTACTCGCCCTATTGCTCTGTCCACAGACAGAGGCTGTGACTCCTTTTTAAAATAACCAACTAGTAAAACATTAATTCTGCATGGCCTCCCAGCATGGCTACTGCTAGTGCCCAGATTGGTACCCAGAGAAGAAGGTTCATGAGATAACAGGGTCAGGGTTTAACACAAAAAACTATTTTTTCCCCCAGCACTGCTTTGGTTTTACAGAGCTTTGTTTATCAGGCAGCTGGAACAAGGCAGAGAAGATAGTATATAAAATCCTTGGCACTTCACCTGAAATGATGAGGCACATTATCAAGTACACTTACAGTTCGACATGGACATCGTCAGGCTGTGCTGTAATTTCTTAAAATCGTGGCTACGCTTGGAAAAATGCATCCACATCTGGAGAATCACAGATTATTACTGATGTCCTGACCTGTGAGAAGCTGCCTATGTGTTCATTCTCAATCACTTTGAGGAGATGATCAAGGTGTCTACAGAGTTTCCAGATCCCTCCAACAATGCACGTCACTGAGAAGGATAAGCCTCATGTGAAACAAGAAGTTGCTATGTTCAAGGTTATTCTGAAATGGATTGCTCATGACCTGCAGAACAGGAGGCAACACATTGCAGCCTTGCTGGGAAAGGTCAGTGCTGTCACAGCACGGGCCTGGACAGCTCTGCAGAGTCATTTTGTGTTTCTTATAAAACTGGAGGAAATTCCAGCCTCCTAACATGCTCCCAAAGAAGTGAGCTTTCAGACCATTAGGCTATTGTTGCACTGGGTCTGCGGCAGACCTTAAGTACATATTTCCTCATGTTTTGAACTTAAGTTTAACTCCTCCTCACACCCAGGAAGGGCCAAAATTCACATAGGATGTTATCTCTAGATACAAAAAGTTTACAAACATTTGCCTAGACAAGCTGTATTATGCAAATAGCAGCAGGCATTAGGACAGTTTCTGTTTATGTACAGGAAAGCCCCATGGCAAAGCAGTGGCAGACTCCCTGCCATGAAATCAAACTAATTACTCTTGTGCACTCCTTTCCGGACTAGCTAAAAACTAACTACTGCTCTGAAGTGTATGATGCTACAACACATCAATGGACTGTCACAGCCCCAGTGAGAAGCAGAAGTGGAGTAGATGTGATTGTGTATGGAAACCAAGTGTAACGGAGAAGCGGTACCTCTGCCGTAACATGCTCAGCACTGGTAGTACTTAATTTTGTTAATTGCTCTTCCTAGATTTTCAGGCTGAGCTCTTGCTTGTTAATTGAGATTTAGGGAATAAAGTCAGAATCAGAATGGTTGATACACTTCCTGAGAATATTATTATCTGCACACTTTTTGCTATGAAAAATGTATGGACAATTTTTAAGCAGCTGTGGCAAATAAATTATTTTCTGTTACTACTAACAGCACAGAACATTTGCTTGGTCCTGCTTATTCTACCCATATAATGCACTTAAACTCTGTACAAGTGTAAAATCTAAATACTTTTGGAAGCTCCAGAAAGAACAAGGGAGCAGTTGGTAATAAGCAAGCTTTGTGTTTTGAGATCACCTGCTCTCAGCAATGCCCAGACTGAAGTCAGTGAGGCAGGACCAGTTATCATTTTACTTGTGCGTGAAATGATTCAACTGATTTAGCAGATGAGGAGAAGCCTACTTCAACTCTGTACCTTTGGCATTCATTCATCAGGATTTGATGGAATCAACCAGCTTCCAAGTATGGAAGCTTACAAACCAGCTGCCAACACCTGAAGCACAGTCCCCACCATGTTCAATCCTCACAGCAACTTTGGCATTGAAGTGGTGGATGATCTTTTGTTTGTTGTTGTTGGCTTTAACAATTTTACTACTAGTTTTAAAATTGAGTGTTATGGTGAAAATGCTAACAAGTGGTATGATGTCCGTGTCACAGGCATACGGTGTAGTGCTCTGAGCTGCTGTGTGGTGCCACATCTATCTAACGTCCAGGAGTATGCTGTCAGATGAGACTGCTAGATGGACAACTCTTCAAAGGAAGTCACGTTCATTTCTTCAACAAGTAGCCTGCCTGTGTAAATGGCTCCACCTAGCTAATGAAGACCACAGAGCAGCAAGTAAATGTATTCACTTCTTCTAAAATAAAAACAATTGATACAGGCTGAAAGAATTATAAGTATTTAAAGCTTTCATTCTGTGGCACCACAAAATGCATCTTTTGGCCACAGCCTGCATAGCAAGTTAATAAATAAAAGTTTAGTGGCTTCAGCAGTCACAACAACCCCATGCAATGCTACAGGCTTGGGGAAGAGTGACTGGAAAGGTACCTGGTGNCTGCTTTGGTTTTACAGAGCTTTGTTTATCAGGCAGCTGGAACAAGGCAGAGAAGATAGTATATAAAATCCTTGGCACTTCACCTGAAATGATGAGGCACATTATCAAGTACACTTACAGTTCGACATGGACATCGTCAGGCTGTGCTGTAATTTCTTAAAATCGTGGCTACGCTTGGAAAAATGCATCCACATCTGGAGAATCACAGATTATTACTGATGTCCTGACCTGTGAGAAGCTGCCTATGTGTTCATTCTCAATCACTTTGAGGAGATGATCAAGGTGTCTACAGAGTTTCCAGATCCCTCCAACAATGCACGTCACTGAGAAGGATAAGCCTCATGTGAAACAAGAAGTTGCTATGTTCAAGGTTATTCTGAAATGGATTGCTCATGACCTGCAGAACAGGAGGCAACACATTGCAGCCTTGCTGGGAAAGGTCAGTGCTGTCACAGCACGGGCCTGGACAGCTCTGCAGAGTCATTTTGTGTTTCTTATAAAACTGGAGGAAATTCCAGCCTCCTAACATGCTCCCAAAGAAGTGAGCTTTCAGACCATTAGGCTATTGTTGCACTGGGTCTGCGGCAGACCTTAAGTACATATTTCCTCATGTTTTGAACTTAAGTTTAACTCCTCCTCACACCCAGGAAGGGCCAAAATTCACATAGGATGTTATCTCTAGATACAAAAAGTTTACAAACATTTGCCTAGACAAGCTGTATTATGCAAATAGCAGCAGGCATTAGGACAGTTTCTGTTTATGTACAGGAAAGCCCCATGGCAAAGCAGTGGCAGACTCCCTGCCATGAAATCAAACTAATTACTCTTGTGCACTCCTTTCCGGACTAGCTAAAAACTAACTACTGCTCTGAAGTGTATGATGCTACAACACATCAATGGACTGTCACAGCCCCAGTGAGAAGCAGAAGTGGAGTAGATGTGATTGTGTATGGAAACCAAGTGTAACGGAGAAGCGGTACCTCTGCCGTAACATGCTCAGCACTGGTAGTACTTAATTTTGTTAATTGCTCTTCCTAGATTTTCAGGCTGAGCTCTTGCTTGTTAATTGAGATTTAGGGAATAAAGTCAGAATCAGAATGGTTGATACACTTCCTGAGAATATTATTATCTGCACACTTTTTGCTATGAAAAATGTATGGACAATTTTTAAGCAGCTGTGGCAAATAAATTATTTTCTGTTACTACTAACAGCACAGAACATTTGCTTGGTCCTGCTTATTCTACCCATATAATGCACTTAAACTCTGTACAAGTGTAAAATCTAAATACTTTTGGAAGCTCCAGAAAGAACAAGGGAGCAGTTGGTAATAAGCAAGCTTTGTGTTTTGAGATCACCTGCTCTCAGCAATGCCCAGACTGAAGTCAGTGAGGCAGGACCAGTTATCATTTTACTTGTGCGTGAAATGATTCAACTGATTTAGCAGATGAGGAGAAGCCTACTTCAACTCTGTACCTTTGGCATTCATTCATCAGGATTTGATGGAATCAACCAGCTTCCAAGTATGGAAGCTTACAAACCAGCTGCCAACACCTGAAGCACAGTCCCCACCATGTTCAATCCTCACAGCAACTTTGGCATTGAAGTGGTGGATGATCTTTTGTTTGTTGTTGTTGGCTTTAACAATTTTACTACTAGTTTTAAAATTGAGTGTTATGGTGAAAATGCTAACAAGTGGTATGATGTCCGTGTCACAGGCATACGGTGTAGTGCTCTGAGCTGCTGTGTGGTGCCACATCTATCTAACGTCCAGGAGTATGCTGTCAGATGAGACTGCTAGATGGACAACTCTTCAAAGGAAGTCACGTTCATTTCTTCAACAAGTAGCCTGCCTGTGTAAATGGCTCCACCTAGCTAATGAAGACCACAGAGCAGCAAGTAAATGTATTCACTTCTTCTAAAATAAAAACAATTGATACAGGCTGAAAGAATTATAAGTATTTAAAGCTTTCATTCTGTGGCACCACAAAATGCATCTTTTGGCCACAGCCTGCATAGCAAGTTAATAAATAAAAGTTTAGTGGCTTCAGCAGTCACAACAACCCCATGCAATGCTACAGGCTTGGGGAAGAGTGACTGGAAAGGTACCTGGTGGAAAAGGACCTGAGGGTGTTGGTTGACAGCTAGCAGTGTGCCCAGGTGGTCAAGAAGGCCAACAACATCTTGACTTGTATCAGAAATAGTGTGGCCAGCAAGACTAGCAAAATGATTGTCCCCCTGTGTTCGGCACTGGTGAGCCATCACCACAAACACTGGGTTGAGTTTTGGGCCCATCACTACAAGAAGAACACAGAGGTGCTGAAGCATGACCGAAGACGGGCAACAAAGCTGGAGAAGAGTCTAGAGCACAAGTTTTACAAGGAACAGCCGAAGGAACTGAGGTTGTTTATTTCAGAGAAAAGGAGGCTCAGGGGAGATCTTATCACTTTCTACACCTACCTAAAAGGAGGTTGTAATGAGGTGGAAGTCAGTCTCTTCTCCCAAGTAACAAGCAATGGGACGAGAATAAATGGCCTCCAGTGGCAACAGGGAAGCTTAAACTAGGAAAAATTTCTTCACCAAAAGAGTTATCAAGCACTGGAGCAAGTTGCCCAGGAAAGTAGTTGAGTCGCCATCCCTGGAGGTTTTTAAAAGATGTGTAGATATGGCACTTAAGGACATGGTTTAGTGGTGGACTTGGCAGTGTCAGGTTTACGGTTGGACTCAATGATCTGAAAGGAATTTTCCAACCTAAATGATTCTATGATTCTTCCCTATGATGCTATAAGGAGAAAGGATACTCCTGGAATTTTTTCTGAATTAAAATTAAATTTCCTTTAAAACTAAAATGCGATACTGAACAGAAATATAACTACCAAAAAGACTACTCTACAGAGCATCAAAAGCAGAATGAAGCTCCTCTTGAACTGATGCCAATACATAGACTACTGACTTCTTGAGTATCTGACATTTCATTGCTTTCTCTGAAACATCCATGAGAGTGACTGCACTGATGCAAGACCACACATTTAACTCAGCATGAACCTGGCAAATATGTTGCAATGCATCTACCAGAACCTTGCCAGAAAATACCTCCACATGACTTGGGATACCAAGCAGGCCAGGAACTGTTCCCAGTAGACACTGCAGATAAGGTCACTCTGGGGAATTAGTTTAGCTGCATGCATGTAAGCTGCACACTTCCACTTTGCCTCAAGGCTAGAGAACTGACTGTGGCTATTTCATTTACTAGCACAATCAGAGACTTTGCAGCCTTCAGAAAAGGGTTAAAAGTGAAGCTTGTCTCTTTTCAAGTTTGTTTCTAGGTTTAATTTATGTTCTTTAAATATGCCAATGTGGCCTTCCTATGAAAGTTGAGCAAGTTCTGGCCAAGGAAATAGGAAAGTATTATGTCACTGTCCAAGAACTGAACATATTTATGGGAGACTCAGCCAGTAGGAGTATAAACAAGAGATAAAAAAATTGTGAGGAAACCAAAGATCTAGTCATATAAAAGTAAGCTAAACAAACTCAGGTTACTTGTTCCAGAAAAGTCAATTTGGAAAGAGCAAAGAATTATTCTTTATAAATATATTGATAAGTGACACTGTTGGAACAAGTGAAAAAAAAATCTAGAAATCTATAATTACATTTCAGTTAAAAAACTGAATTACTAGAAAAACTGATTACTAGACCAATGGATTGGTACCTTGACAAAAGCAGCAAGGGAAAAAGATGTAACTAGCTTTAAAATTGAATTTCAGTTCAAAATGTATTCAATGACTCAAAAAGTTCTTTCCAGTTCTATGTGCCTGTGATACATAAATAAACATTTCCACATGAAATGAATGCAAATGCAAGACTAATCTAAGCAAAGATACTTCAGATGGGTGCTGTGTGGTAAAAAAAAATAAGGCAGACAGCAAATAAACAGAAAGACCAGAAAGTCTCAGTGACTTTAAAAGTCTGAAAAAGAACCTATGGAGATGAACTTTGTGGAGTAATGACAAAAAGCATTTCAGTGTTCTCAGCAAAGGATCTTTATCTGTTTGTTGCATTCTTTCTATATTCAGGAAGATGGGGCCTTGTTCATTTTTTGAATGTAGATTCCACTTTGAAGTTTTCCTTTTCTACAGAAAATACCTACCTATTTGTAATTTTCCATGAAGAGCAAGAAAACTTTTAAGACTCCAAATTCTGTCAAGCCATGCATGTCAAAATGAATAAAAGGATAAAAAGCCTGTCATTTTTTATAATATCTTGAATTTTTTATGACCTCGAGCAACAACAGCAGAAGGACAGTTATTCCTACTGGTTTTTACAGCCTCAGGTAGAGCTAAAGGGGAAATATGCATAAACTGGTGTCTCAGCTTCTCTCTCTTTTCATACCTCCTTGTGAATATCCGCTATTGATGCATGCTCACAGTGATTGAATATAAAGATTCTTTGTCTCCCTAGTCAAGTCTATCCCCATACTTCCTCTTTTTTTTTTTTATCACTGTGCTATTACTGTCCTTCTTGTCACACACACTAAAATCCATCTCTGTGGGATAACTGCAACTTAGTCTTTTCCTTTTTCCTTCCTATTACATTTAATCATTCTTTTAAAACTCATCCCTCCTTTAGCTGCCATCTCTTCAATGAAGCAAATTACAGTTTCTGGTAAATCTATGGTACTAATCAGAAATGCCCATCTACAAAATATTGAAGTTTGGGGTTGGTGCTTGTTTTGTTGCGGGGTCATCTACCATCTCCCACAGATGGAACTTACCCACAGACATACCCACCACTGGGTTAAAACCCAGGTTTTAATCATGGTTAACTTGAGATGGTTTACTATTGCTCAGTGTAACCTAAGAAGTGGGTGTCCTATTTGTTTAATGTTGAATTATTGTTTCACAAGCAAATCTTTACATAAACATAGAAATTAAATTTCTGATTAGTTTTGGTTGCTCAATATATGCATTAGATCTCCCTTTCTGAATCTGCAAGCTTTCATATTTAGCACATTTGCCTTCCAACTTACTACTATTACACTTTCAGGACATGTAACTATCAAAGACTGGCCCTTGCACAGAGCTGCTACATTTTATCAAGTTCTACATATGAACCTTACACTAACTTGTAGATAACTGAAGACGAGGCCTGCAGTCACGGATGCAAGCACAGCTAGTGGTCACCAGAGCCATGCAAACTATGCACGTACTGGACAGAAAGTAACCAGAGTGAACAGCAATTGCTATACATATATAATATTGTAACAGGAGAAGAAATACTTGGGAAGTAGCAGATGTTGCTATTGCTTCAGAGCACTATTTTAGGACAGCAGCACGTTGCCCGACATTGTCTAAGGCAACATTTCTGCAAACATTGTAACTCTTCACCTTGTGTATCCCCCTCCCCCCCAATACCATCATGATCAATACTCAGTTATTCTACAATCAAATCACTAACCTTGCATCTGATCAATATGCAAAAGTACAGAACCCACAACCATTTAAAGAAGCCAAACAATGGTCATGTGTGCCGAGATCCCTGACTACATATATCTCTGCTTGAACAAAAGCGAGATAGAAGTTACCCCTGAGACACCACCTCAACTAGCAAAGAGAAAGCACCTGGTCGGTGACATATCTGATAGGTGCTAACTTAGTACTGCTAAAAGTTCACCACTTTTGCCATACAGCTGCTTCTCAGTAAATATTAACTGGGTCTTTGCCTCTGTTCTTTGCAGCTGCACCTGAGAAATGACTCAGTGACTCCTATTGTAGCAACTTCAATCTCCAGTTTACTGTAAGAACATTGCACTCAAGAAATGATAGGAAGAGAAACCAGAGCACACAGAAGTTGGTATCTGTATCTGGTGTTCTGAGATAGCTAAATTACACAGCTAGCTGACAGGATGTTTCCCTACAGCAAAGGGTGCTGGAGATTTAAGGGATGCACAAAAATAAAGAGGTTGGATATTGTTAACGGTTGTTTCCTCGAAGTAGCCTGAGGTCAGGATAATCTTCCATCAGCTCCCATGTTATTACTGACTTGTTACTACTGCTGCTGCCTGCTTTTTTAGACAAAGAAAAGAAACACAGATGTGAAAGATAAAAGTAGTAAATATATTAGGATAAAGTTAGATTGCATGAACATGTGATAGAGCTATGCAATTACGTGTTTCATTTTCTAAACAGCAATAGAGACATTCTACTGAAGTCATAGATTACCTATAACAGACTATCACCTTTCTTTTTTTTTTTTTCCTCTAAGATTTTGCCTCCCATTTTCTAAGTTGTGGTGAACACACTTCACCCTTTAGAATGTTGTGATTTATGATTCTAAATGGTCTTCATATTGGCAAGGATAGGAAAGGTCATACTACCAGTCTAATTGGGAGGTTAAGCCTTATACACAGGCCCTTATTTAGTCAATGATGTTATTTAAGCTTAAGGTCAACCTTGAGAGAAGCTGACTTGGGAAGATCCCTGGCAAATAAAAATAGATAAATCTTTCTAACAAAACTGAACTTCTGTCATGAAATGAAAATTACACGCTCAGAATGAATCTAGATTCTTCCATACTATCAAGCTTTCTGAATTTCAGATTGATCATAGGGAGACTATACTCCTGATTCAGCTTCTCTCAAAGTTGGTGGGTTTTTTTCAGTAACAAGGCACTGTGGATAAAATTTTACAGCTTATTGCTTGGGCAGTGGTAGGATAAGAAATAGAAACTACAATCTGGCCAGCAGTAAAAAGTCATTAGCAACAGCTCCTGTAACTTATCTACAGTTACACTAGCTAGGCCTTTCACAATGCATCAAACTGTGACATTTCAAAGGAAAAATCAGCAAAAGCCTGAGTTACAAAAACATTTTTTTCCTCTGATAAAATTCTCTTCCTTAATAAAGTAAATTATTTAACATTATCAACATATTTTCGTTAGTGGAAAGTTTAAATGCAGGTGATAACCTACTTTTTTACTCCTTGAGGGAACTCATTATTGTGTAACAACACAACAATTAGAATGTACTCCATACCGGAAGGACAACCTCGCTGTAACCAGGTTCTTTAAGACCTCACCCTTTGTTTTTGTCTAGCTAGTTTAGTAACTGCTATCTGCTGCTCTTAGCTTTCATGATCATACAAGCATATCATACGGCATACTTCATAGGAGATTCAATGTCACTTGATTGTACAGGTGGAAAGATTTTGCATCTTCCATTTTATAGAAACAATTTTTAAAAGTTTATGGATATCTTGAGTATAAATCATGAATAAAACCAAACACCTAAAGCAAACACGGATAATTGTCATTTCCAGTGACCAATGGAAGAGACTTATATTGACTGATAGAATTCTTTTAAGGGTTGCAACAGCAGAAGGTTCATGAAAATTGCAAGATTTCAGTTTAATGAGGCTTAACTGGAACTTTTATAATAATCATCAATGTTCACTGATTCTAGTGAGAATACCTATCCATTAGATTCAAGGTTTCGGTTATGTGTTAGTATGGAGGTACTCAGTATTCAAACACACAACTATTTTACCCATTCATGGGATGGAGTTACATTAAAGATGGGGCCAATTTAGTCTAAGACAGTATTTACCTAAGATCAAGTACAGTAAGCAGAGTAAGCACCTGACATTCTTGAAAACTTTGAGCTCACATTTTTTGTTACATTGTCTTAAACCTAAATAAATAAATAAGATGCATCTAACAGCTACAACACCTGGGTGATTCAGCCAACAAAAGTGCAAGTCACCCTGTAACTTCGCCTGTATCAGATTACCTATAACTATTCTAGTAATGGAAATAAAGTAACTAAAATAAATGAAGATAATAAAGACTAAGTTCCACATTATTCAAGCAGGACTATTTCTAAGGAATCTGCAAAACCTTACTAAGCAAGCAAGTAAGGAGTCTTAAATTCAGTCTACAGCAACTCTAAACTCTTACAGCAAAGGTTTAGGGTCTGCAAATGAGAAAGTTAATACTGCTCTAGGCATTTTAAAAACATAATTCTAATGTATGTACATTCTAATGTATGTAAACAACACATAAAAGAAAAAGAGCGAAGTTTTAAATGAAAGTTCGGCACACATTAGTAACAGAACCACTATTTACTTCTCACAGCCCTTTTTCCTGTGATGGTCAACATGTATGCAGCAAAGAATTGTTAATCCTGTGAATGTTCTTCATTTCAAGGTTCCTTGGCAACAAAATGCAGTCAAGACATACATGATCAAGGTCTTACAAATTCTGAAGTCTAGCTTTCCCAGCTTCGGCTACATAGGAACTATAAAGTCTAATGATTTTGATCTTTTGGAAAGTGCAACAGAAATGGATATGCATTTTAGAAGAAGGTTATGCTAGTAGCTTGGAGTATAATACTGACTGGGGGGTTTTGTTATATATTTTTCTGTCACTCAAAATGTTAACTGACTGTGCACTGACTGTATCAACATTTCCATATACCATCAAACAGCTTCTGAATTCTACAAACTACTGACATTAAGTATCTTTAATATGTACCAGATATATAGGTCTTCTGGGCATTTTCTGTATACAGAAAAGATGAAGCAGTGCAGTCAATGAACTTCAGAGGGAGTATTGAGAGATGGAAGTCATTTGGCCTTAAGCATTTTAGTGAATCACCTGAGGCATTTTAGCATATATTCTAAGCTTGATGATCCTTGTACTCCCATATGCACACGGTACTGCTGATGCAATTTGAAAGCATGTAAAATCTTCAGTGTTTTAAATTAGTTCTGCATCTGCTGCTTAACAGCTGTTTCAAGTCTCTGAGTTGAAATTCTATTGTTTGTACAAGTAATTTATAAAGGATTTTATTTAAGTTGCAGGTCTTTTGCGTTATACTGTTATTGGAGAGAATTCAAGTTGTTGCAATTGGATCAAGGGAAGTTAAGTTGGTTTTCTGGTAGAAGGCATTGGAGAAACAGGTTGAGTGCTGAAGTAGCTGAAATGATAGACAGAGATGTTTGTTGTGGATAAAAACAGCTCAGGCATGTGCTGACTACTCGTCTTACTGAGGAACTAGCACTTGCTTACTTGGATAAAAGCCCAGTAGAAGGAATAAGCCTGACGTTACTACTGAATCTTTCAGCTTATGTTCCTGCTGTCTCTGGCATTGCTTCTACTGACTGAAGCTGCCAGTCCTCACCATAGACATGATGTCCCAGAAAAGGGAACTGGGAAGGACAGGTTACCTTATCAGCAGACTGGCCATCATCTATTTACAGCTGAACCACATCTGTTAAAACTGAGAGTTGATTGATAGCAGGTACACAATGGCTGACGAACATATGTATATATGCATCATTCTGCAAGTGAGACAGTACCAAAATGAAAAAAAAAACAACCCAATTTCCTGTAGGTTTTTATAATTCCTAGGCATAGCCCAACTTTGAATGACTTTACACAGACTCTGAGGATGTCACATATTTGCCAGTTATGCTTCAGAATATTAATGCAATTTTCAGAAAACAAGTTTCCAAAAGTTACTCAAGCAAATTAAGTATCTAGGAGGAAAATGTCTTCTGCAATTAGAACAACATACATTCTTTTAAAGTAATGTCTTTTCTTTAAAATTCTTTTAAAGTAATGGTAAACTACTTTAAATCTTCTAGAAGCAGAGCCACTACATCGTACTAACTCACAGACGTAAGGAATGGTCTGGTGACTTTTTAATGACATTAAAGACAGAATGTTAAGTTTAAATTCCTATATTGTACATATAAATCAAAATATTCACTGAGGCACACATCAATGCCTCGTGGTTTCTTTCACACTTTTAAAGTGTGTTTATGTGAGCAATTGCTTACTTAAATTGAGATGATAATTTTACTGTCTGTGCTTACCATGTATCTTCACTGCTATTATATGACATTTAGAAAAATATCTGTTTCATGAATGAAGTCAAGAATGACATCATGACTTTAAATTAATGTCCTGTAATTGAATTCAATATATTCTAGATAACTGGTTGCCAAATTTATTATTCTTCTCCTCCCTGTCCACAACTCTGTTTTAATTTTTGAAATCCATATCTAATGCACCTGGCAGCACTTGGCTATGTGTTCACAGCACTGCCATGGGAACTGGCAAAGTAGCAATATTCACAGCTGGATTTCAATGTGATTCATACCCAGTTAGCATGGCAGGGGATTAGAAAAAAGGCACAGAGATCATGCAACCTACTTGCTGCATTCTGCAAAAATGTGGGAACATCCCTTGCAAAGTTACTGTTGTTACCAAAAATATTAATTCCCCTTCAGACACCAAAAAGCAGACTTTGAACAGAAGACAAATCCCCATAACAGCCACTAGTGGGGCTAGGGAGAAATAGGAAAATATGTGATTAGAGTATTAATTTAGGATTATTGCATAGACACAAATACTACCAAAAAGGCTTTTAACTCACTAACATTCTAAGATGATATTGAAGAGTTTTGCTTGACTGTAACAAATCTGATGTTATTCCAGTAGACCTGCCACTGATACCCCCCCAAAAACAACCTGAAAAAGCAAAAAAAAAAGGAAAAAAAAATACCTGACAAGGAGTTACTAAGTTCTATCCTACAAGTTAAATCAATCATGACTATGTTCAGTCTTCCAATTATTTCTTAACAATACACTGTAATATTGTAATACACGTTTGGATTTCTTTTTGAAAAATATAATTTAAGCTGTAGAAACAAACGTCAGTAAAGCACAATGTTGAGTTCATGTGCTGCAATGTTGCTCTGTTTTTAACTGGTGTAGACTGAGCCAATATGAAGCAGTTTGCATATATCTCATGTATATGTAGGTATCATATGACATGATATGGTTGAATGACATGGCGGAACTACCGCCTTGTCAGCCTCACCTCTGTGCCTGGGAAGATCATGAAATAGATCCTGCTGGAGAATATGCTAAGGCATATGGAGGACAGGGAGGTAATCCTAGGTAGTCAGCATGGCTTTACTAGGGGCAAGTCCTACCTGACCAACTGCCTTCTACAATGAAGTGACTGCATCAGTAGACAAGGGTAGACCTATGGACATCATCTATCTGGACTTCTGAAAGGCCTTTGACACAGTCTCCCACGACATCCTGCTCTCTAAGTTGGAGAATTATGGGTTCGATGGGTGGACAGTTCAGTGGATAAAGAACTGGCTGGACGGTTGCACCCAGAGAGTGATGGTCAACGGCTTGATGTCCAGATGGAGGAAAGTGATGAGTGGTGTTCCTCAGGGGTCTGTGCTGGGACTGGTGGTGTTTAATATCTTCATTAATGATGTTGACAATGGCATTGAATACATCCTCAGCAAGTTTGCAGATGATACCAAGCTGGGGGGTGCAGTTGATATGCCAGAGGGATGGGATGCCATTCAGAGGGACCTGGATAGGCTGGAGAGGTGCGCCCAGATGAACCTTATGAGGTTCAACAAAGCCAAGTGCAGGGTCCTGCACCTGGGCCGGGGTAACCAGCATTATCAGTATAGGCTGGGAGAGGGTATACTGGAGAGCAGTCCTGTGGAAAGGGGCTTGGGGGTGCTGGTGGATGAAAAACTGGAGATGAGCCACCAATGTGCAATCGCAGCCCAGAAGACCAATCACATCCTGGGCTGCATCCAAAGAACCATGGCCAGCAGATCAAGAGAGATGATTCTGCCCCTCTACTCTGCTCTGATAAGACCTCACCTGGAGTACTGCATCCAGTTCTGGAGCCCCCAGCACAAGAAGGATGTGAACATATTGGAGCGTGTCCAGAGGAGGGCCACCAAAATGATCAGGGGAATGGAACATCTCTCCTATGAAGACAGGCTGAGGAAGTTGGGGCTGTTCAGCCTGGAGAAGAGAAGGCTCAGGGGAGACTTTATAGTGACCTTCCAGTATCTGAAGGGGACCTACGTAAAGGTGCGGGAAGGTCTATTCAAAAGGGTTTGTAATGATAGGACCAGGAGTAACGGTTTTAAGCTAGGAAAGGATAAATTTAGACTGGATATTAGCAAAAAGTTCTTTAATATGAGGGTGATAGATCAGTGGAATGGGCTGCCCAGAGAGGTGGTGGAGGCCCCATCCCTGGAATCATTCCAGGTCAGGCTTGCTGGGGCTCTGGGCAGCCTGACCTAGGTAGAGATGTCCCTACTTGTGTAGGGAGGTTGGACCAGATGACCTTTAGAGGTCCTTTCCAGCCTAAAACGTTCTATGATTCTATGACATATGTATGCATACATCTACTAGCGTTACATATAAGACAACATGCAATGTTGTACAAAACATCTCTGAGCATTACTGCTCTATGTCATTGGGGGTAAAGCTAGGTTTGCAGTCTATTCTATAAATCCATACTAAAAAAAATGTAAGAAAGGTATCAGGGAAACAGACCAGTGTCCCATCTCCAACAGCAGCATGTGATGTCAGGAACTTCATAAGCCTATCCCTAACACAGTTACCTTCAGTGTGATAGAAAGAATTCAGTCTTCACCTCTGACTAATTGCAATGCAAGTCTTTGTTGTCCATCTGTTGTATCCGCAAAAGCTATTTACCATTTCTCCTTTCTGCTCCCCGTTTATCTGATACAGTCTTTCAACACACTATCACCTAGCAAATGCATTTTTCCCAGAATGTTAGTTTTTTTCTCATGACATCAGTAAATCCATCTATTTCATAACTGTTTCTGTAACTAGAACGTAAAATTTGCTACCTAACAATATGCTGGATTTCTTTTAACTGTCTTCTCATATTCAGTTTTTGTCTTCCTCTGTTATCTTTCTTCTTATTTTAATTGCAGGCTTTTGGCAGCATAAACACTCTACTTGTTCTGTATTTGTATCACAACCTGGGAACAACCTCAAGATCCTAACTCAGAGGATGAGAAAGACCCAAGTATATTAAGATAAATCATGTAAAGCTCTATGAAATGCAATTATGACTATATCACTTACTCCTCTTTTCCTCAACAGCATCTATAAAATTGCAACCATTAAATAAACTTCTAACAACTTTCATTATATTCAACATACTGAATTGCTAAAGTGTTTCCTTTTTTCATCTAAACATGGTTTGATTTTCTCAAAGAACTATTCCTTACCAGGAACCCGAAATACCCACTTAAATGAAATTACTTCACTCCAAAATTGCCACAAATGAATTTAATAACTCTGATACATGTATAAAGCCACTACTACAGTGTGTCCAGAGCTAAGACCAGATACACTATGCAGTCTGAAGATATGACTGTTGTGTTCATAGTTTGGTAGAACATTTGCTTAAAATTCTGCCTTGAAAATCAGTTACAATTAATTGCAGAAGATATCTTTCTTTCCTCAAAAATAAACACAGCATACTACAGCATATGAGGACTGGAAAATCTGTCATATTGTAAATCTATCTAATAATATTAGCCAGACCTTCAGCAAGGAAATAGTCCTAGGCAAAAACTGAGCATAAGCCATCTGTTTTGCATCCAGTGACAAACTGAGCAAACCTTCTCACAAAGTTGAGAAGACATGCAGGGAGTAAAAGTGGCAGTTCAATGGGTAAAAATAAACAGAGCAATGTTATTTACACAGAATGATGCTGTAAATTCTAAGAAATTTAAGTCAGGTTAAATTCATAAAATTAAGTACATTTTCCATGGTAGAAACTGAAGGATAAGACGGCAAGAAGAGTGATTGCAAGTAGCTATACTAGTGATAGTCTGAAGTTTAAGAATCAAAGGGAAATCTATTTAAAAGACTTTTTTTTAATGGAGTGGAAGAGACATGGTAAAGTTTTTGTTCATTTCATTTGTTGTACAATTGTTTTTCTTCTTCTTAGAAGACTCAGAACTATAGGCTGCTATACATTTGTTTAAACTTGTGCAACAGGATCAGAAGGGGGCAATTTAATGCACAGAGATAAAATAGATAACAAATATGTAAACATTTAATTCAAAATTCACTTAAGATCCTAATACCTACCAGTTCTGAAAGTACATATCAGAATATAACATTATTCTTCTTTTCTTTTTACCCTTTTCCTAGAAGGAACTGACTCACTAATGAACAGCTACTTTATAATGAGTTGCAGTACATTTCAGTGACAAACAGTCAGTGTCAACAGACAAAATGTCCTAATTAATTTGAAAACAATACCATGGAACACACTCAGCTGTTCAAAAAGCACACAGAATCTGCGCCAGCTCCCTTCAAAGGGGCTTCAGGAAAATTCCAATGATTTTATCTTATGGCATTCCTTAGCCTTTGTGACTTGTACTGTATATAGATTTCTATATCGTTTTTACGTAATCTCATACACAATTCACTGAGAACAAATCCCATATTTTTCCAGTTTTTAACCATTGCTGAAAACTTCTCCCTATAAATATCTTTCATTATTGTCTGACATTTGTACATTTGACCATCTGTCAGCAAGTATTTATCTGGTGGGCATTATATAGGAGATTTTCATACTTTACTGAATCAAGCCGCAGAGATTTGTATTACAGAATATCAGCATGCAGATAGTAGCACACCTAATAAGTTCGACTATTAAAGACTAATTATTTTAATGTTTCCACTTCACACATTCTTTATTATATCATTAGGGATAAACAGCTAGGGATGGAGATTTGATAAAACAACATGTATTTAAAGAACTGATTTTATGCCACACTAATCCTAGGTAAACTGAAGTGCTTTAGTACAACTCCTAAAATAACAAAAAAGGTATGTTATAATCACTTTTTATATTTGGCAACAGTGAAAATCAATGAAAAAATAAAATCTAACTCATACTATTTCTGACAGTTCATGTTGTAAAATTGAGATAACTTCCCATTTCATGTGTAATACCTGAAGACTAGAAGAGCTCATTTTCAAGCAATATAGATAGGAAAGTATATCCACATATAAATGTGTATGAGCCACCCAACTGTCTTGATTATGAGCAGCAATTTAACACACAAATGATCAAAAATATACCTCAAAAACCCATCTGTAAGCTCATTGTATAAATCTACATACATGGATTAGATCTTGAAAAAAAAATCAAATCCATGTATTCTGTTCTAGGTCTTTTTAACAACAGAAGCTTGCTATTTAAGTACAACAGATAACTACATAGTCTATGACAGAAAATTAGGTCATTGAGACAAGATGTTAAAGGAGTAAAAATCAAAGAATCAATTGTGTAAGGCTTTTGTAACTGAGAGAAATGAAGAATTTTTAACCAGTTGGGGAAAGAGTCATGCACCCAGACACATGCACAAAGGCACACATACCAACACACACTCTGTTCAGATCCCTGGAAAACAAGGTGAAATTTTCCTGACTAATGTGTTATGAGCCATCTCAAAAAAAAAAAAAAAAAAGGAAAGGAAAGGAAAAAGTATTACAATACATGGAAACACTCTGCATCCATATTGACGAATTTCAGGAAATTCAACAAAGCAATACACCTATTAACTGATGCTACCACTATAATTCGGACTCTAAGATGGCAAACAACTTTGACAAGTTTCATTACAAGCATATTTAAAACTACCTCAATGTTTTGAGCAGGGGGGTGGTTTCTTTTTTCCCTCTCCCTCCAATTATGCTCTCTGTTAGCAAGTGACTAGGTATTTCTGATGGAGGAAGAAAAAAGCTCTTTGCTCCAAGGCATCACCTCATATTTGATTCATTTGACAGCAGCAGGAATGATAGATAACTGGAATAATTTCCACAGAGGAGAGCACTTGGTCAGTTTATCACAGTAGAAGTCCCAGTAGCTAGGAAAGGTTTGAATGAGAATGTTTTATACTCACTCATTCACACTGCCAAGGGCAACAGGTTTCCCCATTCAGCATGATATCCGTAAACAGCACATATGAAATAACATACATGTTCTCACATAATGCTGTATAAACACCACCTTCATTAATTTCTCATGTATTCACATCTTAGGAAGGTTTAACAAACAAACGATAGGGGGAAGTCACCTAAGGAACAGACATTTTCAGGCCAGGAATCTAAGAGTTAGTATTGCTTATTACACACGTGTAATAAGTGTTTTATTTCTCCTTTCCGTACATGACACACAAGTAGGCACACGTACAATGAATATCCAGTCACATCTAGATGAAAGCCATCAACTGAAAAACTAGAGAAGCATTGTTACAGAAACAAAACATCAAAGATTTCATAACACAGACACAGCAGCAGGGTAACAAAGTAAGAAAAAACTGTGTGTATTTATATATTATTTATATTCATACTGAACTTACATGACAGGGGAAAATTAAGAACGAAAATTACATCTATTAGTAACACTTTCCTTTAAACACTATCATTGCATACAAAAATTTCACACAAGTATGAGACTTACTTGAAACGAGTACTGAAGACACACTACTACTACCACCACTACTACTGCTACTACTACTACGATGACAATGAAAATGTTCATCTTCTCTCCTCCCCGGAATTGGTTCTTAATGTCTTTATCATTCCCACTGCTGTCAAATTAATCAAATATTAAGAATCAAAGTTTATAAATACATCCACAAGTTTGCTGCTCTCTAGACACAAATACAGGTACAATTTTTATGCATTGCCGAGTTTCTAGCCCTTCTATATGAGCAGAGAGACTAAATATTATGCAGAAAGCTATACAATAACTTAGATCTGGAAGGAAAAATAACATCATAGCCAACAAAAAATGGGGAACAAAGGGAAAGTCTCACATTAAGGAAAGCAAAAATTAATTTTACTAGACTTTTAAAAATAAAAATTCTTACTCTTTCAAAAAATACCGTGGCATATTTTTGGCTCAAAAGAAATTTATCTTATTTTATACCTCACCAAAATAAGAGTTATCTCTGTGAGCCTAAAACATCCTAGAGCACTTCCATCCACAAACTCAAAAATAAGAATATGGAGATTGACAATTTCAAGAGAAGATTCACCTACACAAGTCTCGGAAACATTCACTAGCAATCCAAATTCCCAGTAAACATTTTCATTTGGAGAAGATCCTGACTGATCAACAATTGCAGTGGAAGAGCTCAAAAGGGCTACTGTACTTCATTTTGGTATGTACAGTGTTTAGGCAGCAATAAAAGCTGTAAGCAATAAGTACTGAAGGCTTGCATCACTGTAACACTCAGTACCTAAGAAATAGTTCCTTTCTCAGTATACTGCGAAATAACAATTGATCATTCTCCATGAAGGTGAAGGAAGTTATAACTGAGAGGAGACAGCAGTAACTGATATGATTGTTCACAGCAAGGCCTCCAAGATAGAAATCTAGTCCATTTTCTTCCCTGCAAAAGATTTCCTAACACCAAGTAGACGGAACACTTCTGTATAGTCTCATTTTTGTTATTGTCATTTTTGGTCCCTACCTCTATTTAGTTCTTTATTTTACCCATTGGAAAGAAGTTCAATAGAGTTCTAGTAGCATGAGAATGGATCACAGCAGCAGAAATAGCCATCTCATGTAGCACACACAGGCTATCTATGAATAAGTAAAGCTTCTCACTTCATCACTGAATGAGACTGTTCAGTCAAGGCAACATCTGAGAAAGTGAAAGGATGAAGGACATTGATGTAAAGCTCCATCCTTGGATAAAAGCACCTTCTCCTAAAGACTAAGTAATGTACTAGACTAAGTAATACATACACCTCTAAAAAGTGGAGTGGAGGGAAGGGATGTTAGAAAGGATACTTTATTATAATTATCCATTATCCTTCCCCAATGAAATTCTCTCAGGCTTAGAAGTGCTAATGACACTTCATCACATGTAAATAATTTACATAAGCAGCAGCAGCCATAACCACTCTCCAACCTTTAATTCCCAGAAATAAATTTCCCAGTCTCTCACAAATCAGTCTTG
This sequence comes from Brachypteracias leptosomus, assembly GCA_013401335.1. NCBI lineage: Eukaryota > Metazoa > Chordata > Aves > Coraciiformes > Brachypteraciidae > Brachypteracias > Brachypteracias leptosomus. The sequence goes on along the minus strand of VYZX01007875.1, from coordinate 9,148 downwards.
TAATTTCTTACTCTGGGCACTTAGTACGTTTTGTTTTAGAGACTTATGCTTTTAAAGTTGTATCAACTCTAGATGAGACTGTTTCTGGAACTTTATTTCTGATAAACGTAGAAACAGTATGGAAAGAGGAGGGAATACACACATCAATAACAGTTTTTTCATGCTAGTTACACAACACCACATTCTTAGTCATGCAGGGTAAAAATAATCAGAGACACAAGACATTACATGAAAAAGATCTTGTCCTCTTAATTCATGAACACTATTTGCTTAAAAGTCCAAATTGGTTGTCATACTAGATTTGTGTAAAGCTTTAGGAAAGAATGGTGTGAGGGGTCTTTATAGAAAATTACACCAAGTGGCAGCTATCTCACTAATTAACACCCCTTCCCAAAGAATCCTTATGTCCTTTCAAAATAAGCTTCTTTTAAGCAGAGAAAAGACCCCAAACATTTGCAGAGCCCTGACTTCAACATTTGTTGGTATTCCCTACACACAAGTGTGCTTCTGTGTGTGCATGTTTATCAGAAGAGGTCATCAAGGGCTTGCTTGGTCTATTCATCATTTTAAAGCTCTCCTATTTGCAAAGCTTCTGTTAATGTCAGTGAAATCTAACCTAGACAGAAGTTTCAGAGGTCAGATATTTGGCATGCTACATTTAGAAACCCAAGTATGAAGTTGACAAGGACGCTTCAAACACAGGGGATTACAGCGGAAATAGGTCTCCTTATACCAAAGTGGCTATTGAGCAGATTCAAGGAAGAACACACTGAGACTGCCTGATGCTATTAAAGCTCATATTCCTGCTTTATTTTTTCTCCACTAACTAAATCAATCCTCCCATTTGGCAAAGCCCAGCACAGAAATAACACTTTATTTTTAATACAACAGAAAAGGAATAGACACAAGACAAAATCATGTACCACGTGACCTATAAAAAACAGATACTTACAGTTCGTAGGAACTGTATTTCATCTTCCCCTCCTTCACCCCCTTCAGCCATGGCTCTTGAGGAGTCAGCTCTGCTGAGACTCTGATCGTTTCCACCGACAGCTCACTGCACCCGGTACAGCCCCTCTTCTCCTATCAGTATTAGCATATAGCTAATCCACAGCCATATAGGGAGCTCAGCTAACTCCACTGCACTGCAGACTGTCAGTCAACCCCCTCACTGCCAGAGCCAACTGCGCTGCTTTTCTAGCTCAGAGCAAGCAATTCTTTTTCTTTTCTCTCCATCCTAGAGGCAAAATCTCCCACTATTAAGTATTGCAAGAAGCACTATATGTATCACTAGGTGTTGCTTTTTTTCCCCAGATACTGTCTGGTCAAAACTGCAATAATGGTGAAGTGTTAATGAAAGCAGAGCTTGCAATTTCATTTTCACAGACCAGAGTATGCAATTTTGTACTGAAATGTATCAAATTCAGCAGCTCTGAACCTACTGATTTGTGCGGCAGAAGGATGTAAATCAGATGATCACAGGACAAGCTGATTTTGACAGCAGATATTTTCAGCTTGCTTACAATAACTTCTGTTTCTTGCTTCTCTGCATAAGCAGCTACAAATCTGTTTTCCAAGATGACTTAATGATCTGAACCTACTATGTCTAGTTATTTGTGCTATCCTTTCAAATGGCATTTATACATCTACCCTAAGGACTGCAAGGTTTTTATTCGTACCTTTTCACAACTGAACCTAAATATGTATAGAGGATGGCACAAAATTAATTCTCATGTTACTAGAACTCTATTAACATAAAACACAGTTAAGTTAAAATAAAAATTAAAACCACTTTAAATTCTAGTTAAATTATGAAGAAATTTGTAAGTAATGAAAATTGTTGGTTCTTACTTCAATATTAGCAAATGAGCAAAGAAAAAATATAGACCAACTCTAGAACAAAATTTACTTAAATGAAGGGAGGGAGGAAAGAAAGAGAAAGGACACAAAGAAACAGGAGAAGAGAACATTGAGGAGGCTCTAGCCAGCCAACGTACTATAGGATCTTGAGTTTTGCAGTAAGGTTGAAACCACAAACTGCCCATACATTCCACCCCTGAGAAGCATCACCCACAATTTGTGTTGTCCATATTCACACTGGTATATATCCTCACAGAGTACCATTTGTATACAGTCTTTTTGGCAGTAAAAACATGTTTTTCTTTTACAAATGAAAAATGTAGGCATGAGGGTAAGGGAAGAATAATTTTCTTGGGGCCACAAGAACAAGCATAGCCCAGTGAAAACTGAAGCTAGATTCTCTATGTCCACAAGCTAACACATATATACACAACTGTCGTCTAGACATGAAACCCAAGGCACACTGCCTTTCCCCCTCCCAAAAAATACCAGTATTCCCATTTTTCACTAATTAAAGTAAGCATAGATACAAGTCAAGGAGATGTTCAATATTTTCTCTCCTTGAAGGGCAAAATGCTTTGAAATTTTTTTTTTTCACTCCCTCTTAATACGCTGAGAAATTCTGTCCAAAAAATAATGATAATCCCATTAGTCAGCAACAGGCGATTTCAGGCCAAAAGCAACCCAGAAACCTCTAGCTGATGTAGTCATACAGGCTGGTCCTGCCAGTATGTCCACTCACCTTCCTCCAACCCATAGTTTTTGTCAGCTGCTGTGAGTGAGAAAAAGATAGCTTTATGCAAGACAAAGACAACATGGCAGGAAAATATGTCTCTGAAGTGCCAGAAAACTGATTTGGTTGGTGTTCTGAATATCCAGTTCTGTGTTTGGCTTTTGTGGTGGTTTTTTACTCCAATCATCTTTGAATTAACCTTTTTATCTCTTTCCTCATCAATACAATGAACAAAATTTAACAGATCTTCCTTATGGAATATGATTATTTCAGAAAAAACATCAGAGGAATGTTTCCACATTCACTTGCCTGAAGTGAAAGCACGCCATTCACTGTTTTCACTGAAAAACAGATCAGGTAGAGAGGCCTACCAATGTCACACACATAGCCATAAATTTACATTTAGAATGGTTTTGATACATGTATTTCTTGGCAAAATCTACACATGTAAGGAGAGCTTTTCTGTAATGTCTAACATGAAACAACTTTTCAAGCATACTACTTTACTTTGAAAGATTATAAACAAGAAATACCTTAAATCCTGAGAAAATAAGCACATCATATAAGACTCATAAAAAATACAAGTGTTCTATTTCATTCACAAATAGAAATCAACATCATGCCGTACATCTGCTGGTCAAGTTTTATTTCAGTTACTGCAGCAAGATTTCCAGATAGTAAGTTCTGAACATGCAGAGATGCAGAGCTGAGATGAATCCATCTGAATCAAATGGAAAGGAGGAAAAAAAATGTAACTTTTCAAGTATTTTTTTCTTATATTGGAGTATTCCATCACAGCTATAGACATCTAACTTGTAATAAGGTAGTTACAGAAGTTACCAATGTTGGGTTTTTTTCAAACAGATGTCAGTATGACAGAATCTCACTTAGTGTTTTTAAACAAAAGACAAAGCATATGGAAAAAGGAATACTGGTAATACCTTTAGCATTGTAACAGAGATTATATAAGACATCTAAAATTCTGACTCATGTCAAATTTCACCACAAGGTTTTCCTATTTGTAAGTCCCTCTAATTTTTTTTGTTTAGCTTTACAAAGTAATCTATGCATTGTTCAGGGAATAAATTACTTCCCCTATAAGGAAAATATTTTGGTTAGATTTCATTTTTTTTTCATTTTCCAAGTGATCAGCAAAAACATTTCATAACACTTCTATTCCTTAGAGTTTTGCTGTATTTGGTATTATGTCTATATGTTTAATGAGAAAAATGTTCAGCTGCTATAGCATATTGAAATATACATCTCCTCAAGACATAGGTAGATTTTTTCCAGGACTTCCCCATTGCTCTGGGGTTGAGATTTGGCTGTTTATGGAACCACACTTTACCAGAAGTCTTATTTACAGGAAGCTTAACACCTTGTATTTCTAATTTCTTAACACTAACTTGTATTTAAAAAATCTTTTTCTTAAAAAAAAAAAATTTACTGAAGCTATGATTGAAAGAAAAATTACATCAAGTCACTGCAGTAAATCAATCCATATGATCACATATCATACAGTGTGTATATATTTACAATGCTTCTGCTTCACTGTGGAAGATTGTAAACTGTAACATTTCACTGTGAAAGCCACACAGATCAGCTAATCTGAATTGGGATCACTGTGTATCTTATGATACCCTATTCATGCCAATCAATTTAGCAATTTTGCTGCAGAATGCATTCTGGACAGACTCTACAGTAGTTTAAAACTATTGGAAGAATTTGCCTACAAAACAAATTTAAGGAAAAGTCCCTTTCTGTTTTCAGCATAAACATGCTGCTTCCTTATTCTCCAACAAATTCTTCATTCCATGATTCTCTCTTACTAAGGGATCCAGGCAGACTGACTTTTCACATGACTTCTCAATTCTGGGCTAGCTTTTGGCAGGATTCACTGCTGCTGCCGCCAAACAATAACTTGGAATTTTTATAGTGGCAGTAGCCTGGCAATAAAATAGTAGCATGGATTTTACAAAAGGAACTAAATCATCCTGCTGTAACAAAGGAATATCTGAATATAAACCACTTTTGTTCTGTGTATTTTATCTTTCTGAATATTGACTTACACCATACCATCAATCAAGGACATATCAAATAAGTAGTAGGAGCTATTTATAAAATCTGTAATAGTAAGTAAATGCATGCTGGCATTTTCAAAAGCTCTGGGAAAATCAATTACCTGCATGTCTGTTGAGTGGAGAGTCAAAATGGTATTCTCCACTGACAATTACAGGCCTAGAGCGCTAAAATTCAGGTGCTGCCTAGAAGACCGACATGCTTTTGCATTCTTTATGCTCCACTCAAATACAAAAATATGTATAAATACAGTTTTATTAAAGTTGTTAAAAGAAACACATTTTCTTTACAAAAACTTCACAAAAGTATCCAAATTCATTATGTTGGCTCTTTGAGCCCATGCATTAAGGTGGTCAACTACTTGTTCTATTCACAAACACTAGGCACTTAGTACAACATTCCATTAAAACTGCTCCTGTGAATTTGCACTTAACAAGTCTTAGCTTGTTTTGGTTTTGTTGTTGGTTTGTTGGTGTGGTTTTTTTTATTTACCCTAGAGTAACTAAATTGCAATTCACAGTGGAAAATGAGGATCCTAGTCAATTTGAGGGAAATCTTAGTAAAGTAAATCTCTTTAGTAACAAGAGAACAGTTTTATTAATTTACACATATTTCAAAACTTCATCTACATTTTTTTCTACCCTTAAAAAAAAATATTTTTGTTGGGGGTTAACACATATCCTATGTCAATGCTTTGTTATGTAGCACAAAGTTTCATTTTGTTTTTAAAAGCTGAGGCAATCTTTGATGCAATTCTTTATGAATATAGAGGAAGAGTGTGTAAGAGTGTTACAAAACCCATAGCCTAGTATCAGTACTGCTCGTAAACCCTAATCAGTGACATTCCAAGCAATTTCAAAGCTACTTAATTCAAAATGAGGAAAGGACAGTATCTCAGAACAGAAGCTCAAAACTCATTCTTTCACCAATGACCAAAAGTTTATGTTAGATTGCCATCTGGTGGTGTAAGTTAAAATTAAAAAAATAAAAATGTGACCAGTTAAACACCAGGAGCATTAATTCCAATTTTATTTTAGATTACGCAACACGTTTTTACTATAGTCTATGGTGTTAGGAACTTTCATGTTATATCTTCAATTTCCTTCTTCAGAAGAAAAATAAAATAGAAATTAAGAAAAAAAATAAGAAAAGCAAAAAAAAAAAATTCTCACAAATTTCTTCCTAAACCTAAAATACCAATACATGAGTAGGACTTTCTGCTGTTTCCAAAACCACAGTTACTCCAATCCCAGTTGACTTACATCTGCCAAAACAAAGATTTTATACATTTCTCCAAAATATCCAGATTTAGATGGCCCGAGCAGAGCTCACAAACACTAGCAGACATATTTCACTGGCCATAATTTCCGTCTCAGTTCCCCATCACAACAGCAGTAACCTATTCTTGCACTCAAGGCACTATTCACACACCAGATTAAAAAACCTCATTCAGCGCAATGTATTTTCCCTTGAAATTGGGGCTCAAGGAGTGAAGAGTGTTGCATTAAGAGTAGTAATTTAGCAGGAGATAAACCCCCTTGCTTTCCAGCTTATCCTCAGATATTAAAGGGGCTGGGAGAGGCTAGTTCTAAATCCTGAATAATGCCCAATTTGTCGCTATGAGTCCGGTAACACGGATTCACTCACTAGGGTTCTATATTCCTGTATAGGCACTACCTTNATGAGGACCAACTGTGCTATCTTCATAGTACCTTATTTCATGGGGGTTTGCATGTTCCACAAGCCAGAGCAGACCACATCCATGACAACCATATTCCGTTCCCACGTCCGAGGACTGTGTTACTCCAAAGGCAGTGGTAACTCATGTTGAAGTGTGAGCCTAACTTTATGGGGAACAGGCCCTGATGCTCCTATTTTGCGCCATTTGCCCCCATAATCCACCCTGTGACTATAGTCACTCAAGCTTCACAATTCCTAAATGGATTTGGGGATGTCTATGTTATGTGGAACATCAACTGGGTTGTGTGTGTTAAGTATGGATAGCAAATGGGTTAACTTCTTCACCATCCTCCAAACCCTAACATACAATATTGCTAACAAAATGAAACCTATCAAGATTAGTATAAAAACAACAACATGATGAGACAATCTGTTAAGGATGCCTATAGCAGTGGGTGACCATCCGAACAAGGTGTCCCACCACCAGCGATCTGTATCTTTCTTCACTTGTTCCAGGATGTGGTGTATTTCTTCTACATTGTGATGAACAATTATTAGAGTTTTCTGTCCATTTTCTTTGGCCTTCTGCAGTATTTTTCTCAAATCCTGATGTTGTATCAGTTTCTTTGTTAATGTGAAATTCATTCCAATGGGTACAGATAACAGTTCTTGAATCATTGTGTGATTACATTGCAGCAATTGGTAGGATATAACAGATGCTGAATAGGAAAAATCACATCCAAGTATTTCAATAAAATCAAAACCACAAAAATTTGAATAATTCTTGGTATCAATTATGACATTGTCGACAGATGTATAATCACAAACAGTTCATAAGGCCACACAACCTTTACCAATGTATACAAGTACAGTTTCTGGGATTTCATTAGGATGTATCTCAAAATGACAAACATTTTGTTCGGTGTCAAGACAAATGTTTTGTGCCTTGATGGTGTTGCTTTCACAAATAAATCCTTGTTGTCCTCTTATGGTACAAGCATCTACATCAACAATCTGCTATTTATCATTACCCTTTCGGGCCCACACTCTATGCTCTAAAGGGTAAAGTATAGCTTCATTGTGGTTTATTCCTAGTGCAATGATTGGATATATTGTGTATATTGAAGCATTGCATATGGTCAGTACAAAAGCTGTAGCCATGCTAGTGATGGAGTCATAAGTAAAATTTACTAGATACCACCAGGATTGGAATTTCTTGTCAAAGTCAATTGCATTTTCTGATTTCAGTGGGAAGGGTGCATTCTTCACCTTCTCTTATGATTGATTAATTCCCAAAAACAATAGGGAAGATTGCAAGGGGTGGGACAATTAAATCAAATCACTGGTTGAGGTAACTAGTTTGTTCAACAATACTTCAGAATCGATGCTATTCAGAACTCCCAATCCTGTTGCCAGGATACCAGTTATGTCTCTTTTTATTCGCCTTCGGGAAAGGGTCTGTTTTTGCAGCCAGGTTATCCACCCTTCATAAGAAGTTTTCAGAAATGGTGAGCAAGCTGGCTGGGTCTCTGAAACATTGTTTTGCATCAATAATTTGCAAGTTAAAGGCAAAATACGGAACAATATCACCAGCCCAATAGGTCAATTATTCATCTTCTCAAAATTTATGCCTCCAGCAACTAGGAGTAATGTCAATATGCCCCATATACATTCAAGGTTGGCGTTGGTGTCTCCACCTGTCCATATGCAGTCCATTTGGGTTTCCTGTAGAAGAGAACAGAAAAGAAAAACCTGCTCAGTTGAGAATGTGACCAGCAGTGTTAATTAAAATGAAGGTATTATCCATTGAGTATGAATTCGGTGTAACTTTCCTGAACAGTCTCTAGCTTCCCAGGCATAGAGATTCTTTGGAGTGGTCAGTACCACTACCACAGTTCCAATTTGAGGCATTTTGATCATTACAGGTTGTCGTGCATGGAATTTGGTAGGATATTCTCCTGGTTGCATGTCTGCCTTTGATAACAGAGTGGTGGCAGAAGTGCAAAAGACTTTCACGTTTGGACAACCATCTCCACTCCATCTGTTGTTTAGCTGATAGACAGCATTAGGTAGCCGTAGGTGCCATCCAGATTCATGAGTTTTAGCAAATCCCTTAACCAGGCCATTTGTTCTTTCAACAATGCCATTAGCCTGGGGATAATATAGTGCATGAAATGTCCACCGGATCCCCTCTTCCTTGGCCCAGTCTTGTACTACAGTAGCTGCAAAATGTGATCATTATCACTTTGGATTTCTTCTGGGAGAGGGAGGGTGCTAAACCATAGCTTCAAACTATAAACTGTGTTCTCTCCGGTAGCAGCTGCGACAGCTGTAGCCATGGTGATTCCTGAAATAACTTCTACCACCACCAAGATGTACTTTTTACCTCCTGAAAGTCCCAGTGGACTGTTGTGGTTTAAGGTTTGAGGAGGGGGAGGGACAGGTAGAGCAGCTATTCCACTCCCCTTCCTGCCACACTCTAT
>VYZX01007874.1:0-42815 GCA_013401335.1 Brachypteracias leptosomus | reverse complement strand
CACTGGCAAGGGCTCCAGTCACAGTCCCAGAGTCACATAAGATAATGATAGGGGCTGGCAGAAAGAAGTGCCCATTGTAAGAGAAGATCATGTTTGTGACCATCTGCTGAACCTGAAAGTGCACAAGTCCATGGGACCCAATGGGTTACACCCACAGGTACTGAGGGAACTTGCAGATGAGGTTGCTAAACTGCTCTCTATTATATTCNCCTCTACTCCACCCTTGTGAGACCCCACCTGGAGTACTGTGTCCAGTTCTGGAGCCCCTACTACAAGAATGATATGGATGTGCTGGAACATGTCCAAAGGAGAGCCACGAGGATGATCAGAGGGCTGGAACACCTCTCCTACGAGGATAGACTGAGATTTGGGGTTGTTCAGTCTGGAGAAGAGAAGGCTCTGAGGGGACCTTATTGTGGCCTTCCAGTATCTTAAGGGAGCCTACAAGAAAGCTGGTGAGGGACTTTTTAGGATGTCAGGTAGTGGTAGGACTAGGGGGAATGGATCAAAACCAGAGGTGGCTAGATTCAGATTGGACGTTAGGAAGAAGTTCTTCACCATGAGGGTGGTGAGACACTGGAACAGGTTGCCCAGAGAGGTGGTGGAAGCCCCATCCCTGGAAATTTTTAAAACCAGGCTGGATGGGGCTCTGAGTAACCTGATCTAGTGGGAGGTGTCCCTGCCCATGGCAGGGGGGTTAGAACTAGATGATCTTTAAGGTCCCTTCCAACCCTGACGATTCTATAATTCTATGAAATGCCACATCGTCATTTCATTACTTCTGTTAATTGGTGTGGAAAGATAGAAAGGGCTGATGATTTTGTTTAAAAAAAATAAGCACATATAGAGGTAAGTTCAGAGCACAAGTTCAGAAGCTTGTGCCAAATCCTCCCCTCTTCAAAGGTGATGGAACAATTTCAGGTTTTATGGCCAATTAAACACTGGATGTACATCGATATCAATGCCCTAGAAAAGATTAAAAGTTTCGAAGATAGAGATATCTGTATATTTTATGCTATAAAGCAAGCATAGGAAAAGTCTGATTTGGCTTTTGCAATTATGTACCTAGTAACATGCTTAGCGACATACTTCTGTTCTAAACAGGATCTAATCATTAATAATAGGATATCTCTGTCTAGAGCAAAGTCTTTAGAAAGAATGATGAGTTGGCCAACCAACTAGCCATGAAGAACTGTTGAAGATTGCCAAAATTAAGTGAAACTGGGGAAAAGGTAATTTCAGCAGGGGAAGATCACAACCACTGACCCAGGGACCACCTACCCCAATTTTATTATCTCCTCAAAACAACAAGGAAATTAATAGTTAAGACATTGGACAGAGCTTGTGTGGTGATTTACATAGCAAGTGAAGATATTTTAATCAATCACATAGGTGAATAACAATGCATATATATTAGAAAGATGAATATAATTAAAACTTTGTGTATAAATAAGTAGTGATTTAGGATGTTTGATGCAGGTTTTGACCTGGCACCCATGGTTGCACTCTCATGAGAATAAAGAAAATACCTCAACTTTGTATATGTGACTGGCAGTTGCATACTGCGTGACAGACCCAGTTTTGGGAAAATAACATGATCAGAAAAACACTTTTCACCTCATGCTCCTGATTTTGAGATGTGAGAGCAGTTTCAGGCTCAAGAAGCCGTCACGTAAAGAACAATTCCCTGCGTTTCATACACAGGGCCCCGAAGGCCAGATTTGGACCCCATGGTCTATTCCTTGGGATGTGCATCAGCAGCACTGGTTATTGAGGCTTCTGAATTTTCCTCCTCCCCTCACTTGGGCTGAAGAGAATTACTAAAATTCTGAGTTTCAAGAGGAAAAAATAAAATGACAGTAATAGACATGTCTCCCTTAGCCTGCTCTCAGTGTTATTAACAAAGTTGAAGCACTTTATTTGCCACGGGAATATTTCCTTGATTCAGAGAGAGCTATTTCCTAACATTTTATATTTCCTAACATTTTCCCCAGCTCTGATGAAAAGCATAAAGAACTGATAATTTTCTACTTGATGTAAGATGTGTGCTATCAGCTTCAACTGCAGCTATATGTGCAGAGCCTGCTCACTAGATATATACAACATTTGTCTCTCTTCTTTATCTGGATGCATCTTCCAAAACACCTCTGAAAATACACACTATCAAAGAGAGCTTTCTGCTTGGTGCCACCTTCCTACTCACTCCCTTTTAGTAAGAACTCAGACCTGTCTAGCTCAGAAATAATCTAATTGAGAACTGTAGTCACCTATTCAAACACCAGGCTGGACCTGGTAGCCAGAAAAATGGATCAAAGAAAGTAACTCTTGTTATGTTTTTAAAGAACATATGAAAGGTCAGGTTCTCAACTGAGTGCCTCTACAAACTTTAATCTCTGATCAAGCACAGGAACAAAAACAAAAGCTTGAAGGTAATTGTATCTGTTACTGAAAGAGTAATTAAAACTTATTAGGATGCTGCTTAATTTAGTTTCTGACCTTTTGAATCTGCTAACATGTCGGGATAACTGTGTAGAGTCTTTGCAATAGGCAAACAAAGCAAATTTTAAAAGCATCAGGATTAAAATGGTGGCCTGGCTGTCTGCAGCTTAAGTGGGTGCTTTATTTACTCAACAAATTTCCTACAATAACTTCTTATTTCTCATTGTTGCCTGTAAGCTCAACAGGAATTGCTGCTAAGATGGAGGCATATGTTTCCTGGGGACTTGCTGCATACACCCAAAGTATTTTACTGGTAGACGTTTTCAACATGATAAATGTGTCAGGTGAACAAAATGCAGAGTGAAGTTCTTTATCAGAAATAGTAACAAGCTTATTTTCAAGACATGTAGTTTTTAGGCTTTTTATTATTATTGTTGTTATTTCCTAACATCACAGATTTTGTGGCATTGTGAGACATGGGGAGTGAGCCAAGGGCAGCTACCTACTCTGCTCTGTCAGTGTGTCTGTGGAGTCCTTCACTGCTTTCCTCATGGTCTGAAAGGGCTGTAGTAAGAGATAAAAGATGCCCTTTATGACGGGAGTCCTTCAACTAGCACCCAGCTGTCCATTTTTATTCATGCTTCTGAGTATTGCTGAGTCAATTCACCCACCTAAAAAAATGACAAATTGTGGAGATCCCTTTCATTTGCCTTACAGCATTAAATGCACTGAGGCATCTATGGATACTTTCCCCTGACCATAATGAGGTCCTCATGAGCCTGATCACCAATGTGATGTAAAGTCATAATTGCTACAAAAGTGGCGCTTACCTCTCTCTAAATGAGTCCCAGCCTGTCACTAGTTACCTCAGGCTTTACCAGTTGCCAAATGTTTCCTAAATTAAAAGCAATGATATTTAACCTATCACAGTGGTGGAGAAGCTCTTGAAAAACAAGTGTAGTCTCTTCTGGCCTACAATGACCATTTTAGGTACAGATTTAAGATATATGCAGGACATTGCTTATGTAGTTTCTATTTATGGTGTTAGCTTCAGAAAGAAGCAGAGTTTGGGGGGGGTTGTTAGTGCGTTGTTTTGTTGTGGCTTTTTTTCACATTAAATTCGGATGTGAAGCTTGAAAGGTTTAGATAAATAACATCTGGAGTTTGTAGGTTTGACAAAAGTGTGAAACTTAAAATGGAGAATAAAACTTCAAATTTCTTACTTTCAGTGATGAGTGATTTTAACTTATCTGACCTACCAGAAAGTTAAGAAGATATGTGATGAGTATGTGTGTGTGCATACATAGAGATATACATATGGAAAAAAATGCACACAGAGATATGAATACATAGTTACATACATAGTGTATGTGTACACACAATATACCAAAATACAAACTCACAAACTTTCTGTATCCTAATGAAGTCATGTTGATTGGATTTGATTCATAAGCAACTATGGTGAACTTCTTTAGAGGCTCTTTAATTTAAACAAAAGTCTTCTAAATGCATGAACTTATCTATGTGTGTGACAAAAAAAAAAAAAGGCTCTTCTTTGTTAAACATTTATCATGTTAAGCTGTTAATGCTAGAATTAAGCAAAAAAAAAAAAAAGGCAACATTCTGATTACCAAATTTGCTAATTTACTTAATGGTTTTAACAAGTTAATTGGATTTTGTTAATCTCTTTAAAATAAATTTTTCTATCCATGTTCCCTTGAGGACTTTACTTTCAAAGTAAAAAAAAGCCTGAGAGTTTTAGTATGCTGACATTTTTGTTTCACATTAAAACAAATTTCTGAGTCTCTAGAGGGAACATTACCTCCAGCCACTTACTCCATATGCACTTGTAAAGAAAAATATGGCAGCACTTAAAAGCAACATTCTGGTGAATATCAGAGATTTACATACGAATACTCAGATATTTTCTCTTCTAAGCACCATAAAATCTCATCAGTCACTTCTTAAACATTCCAAGTGCTGCTGCTTGCTGCTTTTTCAAAACTGTGAACGTTTTGTTTAAGGACCCTCCATCACTGTCTGTTCAGCTGAAGCAGCTTCTGGGAAAGCTGAAAGGAAGTAGTTTAGAACAATAAAGAACTTGAAACAAACCAGGCAAATACATCTTGGTTCTGCTTAATTTAAAGCTATTTAAATAGAAGTGTTTTGTTTGTTCAGGTCTCACAAAAGAAAATCCACCTGCATGAACGCAGGTTGGACCCAGGTCTGAAAGACTGNTAAACCCACCACAACCTTCAGCATAAAGCCTAGCCCCTTACTGCAGCAACCCTGTTCCCACTGCTTTGGTAGCCCTCTAAGAAGAAACAGAAAGGAGCAAAGCTGTGGTAGCCTGTCTGACAAAACAGTTTGTATATGGAGCCTCAGGTAGCTGGTATCTCCAGACCTAAGGGGTCTGAAGGTGGGAAGGTTGTCCCAAATCTGTGTTCTCTACTTGATGTGCAAGCCAATAACACACAGAGCGGAGGCATTCCAAGTTTATTTTATCAATGTGCACGTATGGATGCCTGTCTCAAGACTGCACACCTTAACTCAAGAAAATTCTATATTTACACTTTTTTTTACATATTTGAATAATTAATACATATTCATTGCTATTCTTTTTATTGATTGGTTCTGATTTTCTTGCTTCTTATTTAAATTAGTGTGCAGGCTCTGTCTTCTCCTTCCATTGTTTTCTTTTGAGTAGATGGTATTATTTGGGTAGGTGATCAATAAGTCAGTAGTCATAATCACCCCCTGCTGGAATTACCTTTTGTCTACTCCTTCCCTAAGGTTGGCAGTTCCAGGCAATTCTTCATGGCTTACTAACCAAATCAATAGTTCATCACTCTTTACCTTCTGTTTCTGACAGCAATATCCTCTTATCAACAAAGCCATATTGTCTAGTAGCTAGGTTCTAAATCAATCTTGGATTAACCATATCTAATTATTATTTCTCTATTTTAATTTCAGATAAATAATTAAATAGAGTAGGGACTGTACAGAGGATTTTCAGCTGTGGCAGGTTTCTTGGTTTTCTCTTGAATCGTGTTTTTTAAGTTTGCATCTTAAATATTTATTGGCTTTTTAGGTGTGTGTTTCACCTTTCTAGTTACTACTGCCATGAGTAAATACCTTTTTATTTCAAAACTAATTTGAACATTTTTCATGTTCCACTTCTTATAAATGATAAACATATGGTACTAATGCTTGTCAGAATTTTGAAGCCGCATTTCCAACATATAAATTATGTAGAAAACATTTGTTTAACCAGGTAATGCAGGACAGAGAAATTTTCAGATATCAGATCTTCCTTTCAAAACCAAGAAGAGTATTATTGATTTTCTTTCCTTTAACATTTTTCTTTTTGGGTCTCTTCTTAGTTACATCTTTTTATTTCATCAGAGTTGAAAAATTCACATGAGAAGTATTAACATATTGAATTAAAGTTGTCTTTGTTTTCAGTGTGCACACTCAGAGCCTTTCCAGTTCTGGTAAGTAACCGTTCAAATTGTTTACTTTCTACTTTAAAGAGTTTGGACCTAAAAATGGAGCAGGAACACAAAATTGAATCTCATTTCCACTTTTTCTATGTTTTCTTTTCGTCTGGGGAAGAGTCTGGAATTATTGCGGAGCAGATATATGCCTCTGCTCATCACAACAGAGCTAGCACAACATTGAAGCCAAATGCTAAAATATATGTTCAATTATGGTTTATCATCATTTATTTATTCAGCCTGATATCTTTAAAACTAGCACCGAGGGAAAAACTAATCTTTCCATCCATCTTAGAAAGCTGCTTATTGTTGTCCCAAATCCGAGTTCTGTACCTGGTTTGCAAAAACCAATTTGACACACAGAGTCAAGATATTTGTTTTACTCCATTTCTACGCAGAAAATAGTGTAAGGCAATAATTTGCATAGCTAGCACACCACTTCAGAGGAGCTGTAGGATTTTACACAGTTTACAACAACAAAAAAAATTGCATAACAGTTGTTCATTGGTCACCTTTTGATCATCTAAATAATGCTTTTCTGAGCATGTGCCAATTAGAGACTAGTTCATTATACAGAGGCAGTCTTAAAACAGCATCTCCACCTAGGGGTGTGATTTTTGCCATGCTAATTAGTCTTTGGTTACTTTAGGTTACCTTCAAAGCTATTTTACTCCCTCCTTTCCCAGTCCCCTGGTCAGGATAAGATGGTTCATCCAATTGGAATTTAGCCCGTTCCTGTGTTAACTTGTGTTATTGTGATGCTTTACTTTGAGGCCAAAAATTGCCATATTGTAATTCTTTACTTTGAGGTCTCCATTCTGATACATTGTACATAGATTCAGTCTCTACAATTCCTGTCCCTTCCTACACAAACGTGAAACAATATCCTCAATTTGATTTACCTAATAACTGATTGGCATTGCTCCAGGCTGAAAAAACCCACCCCATAAGGCATCCCATAAAACCCTAGCTGGACATCTTACCTTGTAAAATGGCAAACATTAACATGTAGTTAAGATAATAACAGAAAGTTGTGTTATTCCTTTTTAACCCTCAATTTCAATTTTTTTTTCTAGTAAAGTTTAGGCATTTAAGGGGATACATTTAACGTACATTTTTTTCTTATACATGTACAAATAAGAGAAAATAAGAGAACAACTAGAATACTAATTCTCCACTCAGTGTTCATTAGATGTAAATATGGGAAGAGCAGTTCAGTGGAATCCAGTTTAATTCTGATATCTTTCTTATCACAAAAGGTGAATCAGAGATATCAGAGATTGAAAATGCTTCTTATAGAATCATAAGATCATAGAATCACTCAGGTTGGAAAAGAACTTTAAGACTACCATGTCCAACCATTAACCTAACTCTACCACTTGTTACTTGGGAGAACAGACCAGCAGCCACCTCTCTACAACCTCCTTTCAGAGAGTTGTAGAGAGCAATAAGATCTCCCCTCAACCCCCTTTTCTTTAGACTAAATAACCCCAGTTCCTTCAAATACTCCTCATAAGATTTGTGTTCTAGATCCTTTACCAGTTTTGTTGCCTTTCTCTGGACTCACTCCAGCATCTCAATGCTTTTCTTGTATTGAGGTGCCCAAAACTAAACACAGCACTCAAGGTGTGGCCTCACCAGTGCTGAATACAGGGGGACAATCACTTCCCTAATCCTGTTGGACACACCATTTCTGATACAAGCCAGGATGCTGTTGGCCTTCTTGGCCANTTGGCCTTCTTGGCCACCTGGCCATACTGCTGGCTCATATTTAACTGGTTGTCAACCAGTCCCCCCAGGTCCCTTTCTGCAGGACAGCTTTCCAGTCACTATTCCCCAAGCCTGTAGCATTGCATCTTATCTGATGAGACAGAGATTGAGTTTCTGATTAGGAAGGCAGTGTTGGCAGCTGCACACAAGGTCTGTGTGATGTTGGTGTATGTAGGGAGTTTGCTTCCTGGAGGGACGTGGGAATGCCTGCCAGGACAGTCTTGGAAGTCGCAAACGACTGAAGACGGACCAACTCTTTCTGACTGACCTGGGCCCTTCTCACAATTTCATAAAAATATCTGTTTGTATGAGAACATACATTGGAGCTGTCAGCAAAAAAAGCTATCAAGATAATGTCTCTCTTACCTGATATAACACAAAATAGCAGCAATTTCAGCAAAAAACATAGTGTTACTACGGGATAAAAAACTGATGCTTTCTTCAGTGAAAAGGAGTTGTGAACTAACAGGTCTTTGGTTTCTTGATGTTCTTATGAATTTAACATTAAAAGTAACCTGCAAAAGTCATTTGAGAAACCACACTTAGAAGTGTGGCTTCCTGTCAGATTTTTATTATGCATAAGTTAACAGCTGCAAAGTGTTGCAGCCCATCACATTTCAAACCCCCGTCTTCTGCAAAGCTCAACTATGAAGAGGACAGCTAATTCCCTGTGCCAGATAAACTAACTCTGTGTTTCCCCTTGTGTAGCTGCATATCTGACCTCATGCTTGAGTGCGCAACTATAGAAGTAATATTTCTGTAGCACTACAAAAACACAAATTCTTTCACAAAAGTAAACCAAAAGGGAAACAGAAAAATGTTTCTGAAAATCTTGGTCCTGAAAGTATTGCTTATATTTTCAAACACCTCATAAAATCTTCTGCTTTTTATGCCCAAATTGTGTCTCGAGGTTCACCTTGCCCAATACAGCAAGTTTAACCAGTCAACATCTTTAAGCATGGACATCAACAGTGAATAAAAATGACTATATACAGTACAAAAATCTGTTCAGAGAAATGGTTTTAACCTGTGTCACTGGCATGATTTTTTTTTTTACATCCATCTTGTGTCTTTGCAGACATATGACAATGGATTACCTCCCAGTCATAGAAATGTCACTGGTTTTGTACCAATTATCTTTGAATGATAGTCTGTACTACGAGACATTAATAATTTTTTCTGCTCTTCTGTCAAGCTTTGGTCACTCAGTAGCTACAGAGTTGTGGGACTTAGATCCCTAGTCATGAAAGAATAATTAACAAATTGAAACTAATAACAGTAATATTTCATATATAATGGGCTAAAATTTATTCACATAAATTTTGTGGATCTCTTAAAAAAAATAACAGCACAGTTGTCCACTTTTTCTTAGTTTTATTACCTCTGTCTGAAAACTAGCACATCCTATGGTGGTGATAGGTGAATATGAAATATAAAGGTTGCCAACTATAGAAAGATCAAAGACCTTTTCCTCTGCCTGTATATTGCCACCAGAAAAACTACACTCAGACATCAAAATGCTACAAGACATGTGTTGACATTTCTCTGGTCAAGAGATTATATAACCTCATATTGATTTTCAACACCTGTACTATTTACAAGCATTTGAGTCCTCGCTGTCTCAGCCCCTGAGGACTGCACTGCAGTCTTATGATCTGTTAACCATGAGGATTCATTTCTGTTGTCGTGTTTTACTATAATTAAAACTGCCTGCTCAGTCATTTATAGTAAGTCTGTAAACCCATCTCAAAACAGAGAAGCAGGGAATATAGACTTTCCAAGATATGCATAGACTACTCAGGGTATATAAATAAAACACTCTCTTCACTTTTTCCACTTTTGTAGTTTTATTTTCCTCCATCTCCTTGTTCCTACTCTTTTCCATCCCCATCACTCAGATATCTTCCAGCATGTATACTTTCTAACTTTTTTTCCAAATCCTAAGAACTCCTCTTCTGAAGAAAAGGAGGATGAGTATCTCTTGCCTATGGTGGGAAGTGATACACAATTTGGTTCAGGAAATCCATGAGAGATAGTTTTCCATTTTTTATAACATTCAGACCAAATTAATTAGCATGTTCAGATAGCACTATACCACTGAATCTGCACTGAAAAAGGAATTTTGTTTTTAATAAAATACGCTGATGGGTCCAGTTCACCCTACAGATTTACAGCTGGGTCTTTAAGAAGTCCTTGCTTGCTTAGGAGACATCTAGTGGAGATATACTTACAAAGAAAACAAAAATAATTATGTAGAAGAGGTGACCTGTAGACTATGGACATCAGATAGATAAATAAACTGTCACAAAACAAATGCAAAACGTGCATACTTTGTCTGGAATTAAGTCAGGTCCCATCAGGAATTTTTAATAGATTAAGTTAATGTCTTTCCATGGGTTATTTAGATTAAGATCTTGAACACTATCTGGAAATAAAGGATAGCAAAAAAAAGGACGGAGTACAAATGTGAAAACACACTAAGAAAAAAATACAGAGCAAGTTAGTAACTCCTTATAATTTGTCTATAGAAGATATAGGGTGGTAATAATATGTCAGTTCTTTTATGCCCCAATCTTCCACAGTGGAGCAGAAATAAGGTTGTTTTCATAACACACACAGGCATTCTCCAAGATACATATTAAAGGCTAAAGGCAGTCAGATATTGTGCTGTGAGGTTTTTTTTTCTTTCTCTTTAAAAGATGTTATCAAAGTCTAATTATGGCAATTCAGAAAATAGTAGGCTGAATGAGATTAAAAGATAGAAGAAGAAACAGAGGGAAAAGTTGTTACTCTCTAGTGACACAACCACATTAGACTTATTTACAGACCTACCGAACTTCTGTGGCAAAAGCAGAATATGAAAGATTTCTGATGCTTCCTGATTTTTCCTGCATTAGAAACATCAAAACAACAGATCTTGTCCCAGCATTTGTTCATGTCCAGGAAATGTCCAAAGAAAGCACATTAAGGTGAAAAAGGAGACATGGAGGAAGCTAATAACCCAGCAAAAGCTTCGGTCTCGATTTCTAATGTAAGTATAGATAGGGCAGGTTCACTGCAGTTATTTCATAAATAGATTCCTGGATCAGCTATAGTGTTGCTTTGAACAAATCACCTTACTCCTCAAAGTCTTATTCTTCCCATCTATAAAATGAAAACATTAACTCACATATTCCAAATAAAATGCTGTAAGATCTTTAAGTAAAAAACTCTGCACTTTTTCCTCATTCCTCATGCTTCCACTCCTGATAGTTGTGCCACCATTCCTTTCTCCAAATTTCTGAAAAAAAGTCACGTCTTCTCTGATATCACCTCTACAGTGTTAGCTTATCCCTTTTTTTTTTTCCAGGTTTATTGCCTGAGATGCAAAAGTAAAGGGCAACTTTTGATTTGATGTACAGTACTGTGCTTTCTAGATCAACTAGTTACGTGTATTCAACGTTCTACTTTCAACACTGTCAAATTAACAGGAGGATTTTGGTGAATTTGTTCACATACAGCTTGCAAATTATTAAGCAGTCTTGTAATCATGATCCTAACAATGACATAAAATAACAATAAGCACTACATCTATGCCAAGTTTTCTCAGCTAAAACTAATAGTTATTATTTTTCAATAAAATAAATATATCTGCCATGCATACCAACTCATAAACAAGCACTTTTCCAATGGGAGCAGAAGGTGATTTTACTTCTTTTTTTGTGCACAAGAAGTCATTATTTATAAGCTTCAGAAGCTGACGTCCAAGTCTTTTAAAGAAACATTTCAAGACATAGCTTGACTGGAAGAAATTCAACAGTTAAGAAATTGTATCATGCTCTATATGATTTTACTACTAAAGAAACAAAAGAGGAAACAAATCTTTTTTGCTGTCAAAAGAAACCCAACCTAATTTTGTTTTAATCCAAGTAAAGAAATTATTTATTTCCTACATAATGCTTGAAACAAACCTTCATTTATGTCTGCTTAGATATGGGAGGAGATGTCTCTCTGTCTTGTACTGGAGTAACTCTTCACTGACTTGGTGCAGTTATCTTTGATTTACTCTGGTTTCACCAAAATTAAAATTTGACCTCTTTTCTTGTATTTGTTTATATAAGACATGAGAAATGGCATGTTTTTCAAGCAATTAATAACCAAGAGACCAAATTAATAATAAAAAGCTTGTAAATTAAAATGTCAAGCAGGCAAACGCAACATTTGATAAATTACTATGTTGTTTCTGAGCATTACATTTTAATGTCATTCTAATAGCTTGGTTATAAAGGACAATTACTGCATTTAAAGTAGGCTGGGCAGAACATAACTAGATTCAGATCTAATTTTAAACTAATCTGGATGTAACATCTCAACAGAAGTATATTTTTTAACAAACAAAATTGCACTAAATTATGAGAATGTGGAATTTTCTTCCTCTTTTCTCCCCAGTGTATCTATTAATTTAATTTCCTTTGATTTTTTTTAATTCTTTTTCTATCTATGCTTTCCAATATACTCGGAAATTTTCCTTTCTAGGCCAGTTTACAAATTGCTTGACCGTCTCTAATAAAATTAATTTGAAAAACTGATGTTCATTGTCACTTGAGGAACTAATGCTGTGGAACAGGAGACCTCAAAGTCCACATCCCTGTGCACAACCTTGCATTCATAGCATACTCCAAAGATGTAGAAAAGGACTGAAAGTGAGATGAAAGCATAAAACCCCAAAATTTAGAATATCTTGTTTGTGGGAAACATCTTTTGTAAAAAAATCTCTTTCTAAAAAAGATTTCTCTATTTTTGCTCCATATTTTTGCTCTGCAACAGAAGTTTAAGGAAATGGCTGTGGGGTATTCAAAACAAAACACTGGTTTAGGATCCAGAAGCGAATGAATAAGACTGGCAAAGCTGAAGAAATTTTCAACCACCAGCTGACTACATGAAGCTTATTGGGCTGACTGTTCAGGGCCCAGGGCCTGGAGTTTCCAAAGTCTGAGGCCAGCATTGATTTTTATTTCTATAGATGCCAAAAATATTTCTCTATTTCTCAAAAATTACTTTTCTAAATCATCTGTCCTAGAATCATAAAGATGTAATTTTTCAGTAATAATCGGTGCCTTGAAAGAGCATCAGTGGATGGTAATGCTTAAGTATGTTGTTAGACATCATCTGTACCTTTTGGAAAGCATGTCCAACTGTGATATAATGGATTTATTTCATCTTTATGCACAACCTTTACACTATCATTTAAATTAAAGATTTGGCAACAGGGTGTTCAGTGTCTTATCCATATTTGCACAAAATCCTGTGTAGCAAATGCTCTTAGCCATAGTCTTCTCTCCACCTATAGTATGATGGAAGTTTGTTCTTTCTAAATATTTGTGAGTGGTTTTATTTCTGCCATCTCCAGATGATGTTTTGCTCATGTAAAAATACTTGTTGCTTTTACAGTTTCTTCCTAGATTCCTGGAGTTAATTATTGTTCTAAAATAAATTCTAACTGAGACAAAACCAAACAACATTTGAATAAACATGGCATGTAGTTCATCAGTAAGATCAGAGGGATCAAATAAGAGCATTAGGGAAACACAGACTTACGTTCTCCTTCATGTCTAAGATAATGCAGGATGGTACAAGTATCTTTTAGCTGCAGTGAGCTGCCCCTGTAGCTGTTCCCAACATTCTTCTCTTCAACTTGCCAGCTGAGTTTCTCATGAGATCTTGCCCCAATACATTTCCATCAAAACATTTGTGTGACCTACTCTTCAAACTTTTACACCTCTGGGCTTCACTGAATGAAGGGCTCAGGGACTCCTTTCAGCCTGACATCTGGCAAAGCCAAAGAGGAAGTAGCTGCTAGTATGGGGGAGGTGATGTACAGCTGAGGCAGGATGGTGGTGGCCATCACCTCAGCCTGTGCAGCTGCATGCAGGGTGTTGAAGCGTTGAATATGTATAATGGGGTGTCAGCAACACGTCTGACACTGATAGATAATGTTAAATAAAATCAGAAAGGAGGAAGAATACAGTAAAAATTAAGCCTAGGAGTCCTTGAATATATTAGGAATTAGCTTTAGAATTAAACATTTTAAGACTTTAAGGTGAGCCAAAACAAAGACAGAGCATAAAAGTCAATAAATCATATACTGGCAGCAAACTGTTTTTTTAGCTGGAGACATTACTGATTATTTAGAGAGGGATAGGAAGCTTTTGACATATTGTGATGCTTGCATAACAGCCAAAAGATTCTCCACTGTGATATGCCTCCCTTTGGCCTTGCCATAGAGGAAGAAGGGATTCTTGCCACTTATAACTGGCCAGAAAATGACCTCTGCTGCCACCAGAAATTTCAACAATGCAAGTATCTGTGTTTAAAATATTTAGGACCCAGGCACCCAGACAATGGTGGCTAAAATGGGTGTCATTTTCAAGTATTATCTGGGTTTCATAAAGAAACTGTGCAGATTTTGGGAACTGGCAGTGTAACTGTAAAGCTCTGCAATACCATTGTAGAAATTACAGGAGGTTTGCTCAGCAAGGCTGTTTTTTGAAAGTGTAAAATATTCCCCAGACCCAGGCATTTCAGAGTCTTCATTTGTTTATGACTGGTCTTATTGTTGTCAGACTAATTTCAGGTCAGAGCTTTTGTTCATCAAATCTCATACTAAGCTTCAAGAACAAGAAAAAAATAGAATTAAAAAAATGCATATTACACCTGCCCAATTGTGAAATGCTGAAAACCTTAAAAAAACCCTAAACTGCTGATCCTTGCATTATTGAATTTTGTTCCTCATAGAATTAATTTTGTCTCCCCAACTTCAGCCTATCTGTCACAAAACCCCCCCAAAAACAAACAGTAAAAGCAAGCAAATATATAAGGATACAGAACCTTAAAAACATAAATGGAAAAGACCTATGAGGTCATTTAATCCGTTTCCTGCCATTTTATTCTGACTCCTCTCTGTGCTTGGGAGTGCTTTGCCCAGTCTAACTTAAAATGTCTGAGGCAATGGGGTTTTGGTCACAGGTTTACCTTACAAAAAGAACTATTACCTGTAAGTCAGAAGACTATATTCTTGCATAATTTTGTTCTTAAATAACTCCACGGGAATTAGCTTAGTCTAGTAGAAAAAAAAAAAAAGAAAAAAAAAAGGAAAAGAAAAGGAAATACAGGGCCTCAACAGCTATGGGTAGTAAGTTACTATACATCATCTGATTCTTGTCAATTCTGTGGATCCACTTTCTTAGCCCACAACAAACATTAATTCCAATATATTTGGGTTGTTTACGCTTTAGCACTGATGCTTGAAACCAAAAGGCTCTTTTGAGGTGAATTCCTCAACTGCCCTCACTTATCAGGCTTTGGTTCACTTCTCAGACCACAATTCTCAAACCACAAACAAACAAAAAAAAACCCAAACAAAATATTAATGTACTTGACAGTAATAGGGTATTCCTTCAGTCATTCAGATGAAACAAAATTGTTCTGAGCACTTACATAAGGGTGACACAAACATTGATGACAGTTGAGATGGGTTCATGGCTTCTCAGCAAGGAAGATAGTTTAGTGAGTGTAGCTATTAGTATCACAGACTCCACATCAACAAGGTAGAATGTAGTACTGCAAACACTAGTATTTTTGAGCATATTTCAGAAAATTGCATAGAGATTAGTGAGACTCCAGCTGTAGGCATGGCAGTCTTTTCTTCCACATTTTTCCTTCTTTTCCACGGCAGTATTCCACCATGATGAGCCTACATTGCTATCATTCATGAAGTTGCATCCATAGTAATGGTCAGGAAGAAACTAAAGTGAAGCTGAACCATGACAGAAGAATGTGCCAGGAGCCAAGTGTGAGCCCAGCACAGTCAGTGCCTTCACAAAGAATAAGTCATCCTCCTGTAGGATCTCAGAATGATAGAATAAGTAGGGTTCCTACATCAGGTGGTGGTAACAGCATCTATTGGAAGTCCTAAGAATGGCAAGGGGATGAAACAGATCTAGGGCACATCCAGGAGACAGGTCTGGAGACAAGATACCTGTGATGCTGTCACTAAATACTTTTGCCAGATGCCTGCTCTGTGATGTAGGTCTGAGATCTGTCCAGAGGCAGGGGAAGAGGCAAGTCTGGAGAATGAAAATGGTCTGACAGAACTCAGGTAGGAACCAGATTCCTGGGCCTGAGCTGAAATCGGGTGCTTGAGCAGGGGTGTCAGTCCCAAGTAAGACTAGACAGGTTCTTGAAGGTGTGCTGAGGTCCTCCAGGCTCTGACACTACCACAGTGAGGAAATACTCCAAAATACACTGTTATAAACACCACAATTCACAGCTATATTCTGCAATTGCTCACATAAAGAAAAAAAAAAAAAGCCTTATATAAATGATATCTGCACTAACTAGCAAAAAAATACAAGGCAATGATAGGGTAACAAAGTGAATTACTATAATACAACATCTAAAACATAATCAGTTATACCAAAGCTTATGTCAGCGTACAACAACACTACATGAAACCTATTAGCAGCTCTGAATCATTATAAATGAGCAAAAACAACTGACAGAGCCATACTGGGGGAGGTGCACCATAGATTGTCAAACTCTTAGGTGAAACTGTTAGGTTATGCTATGAACCTCCAAATATATAGTGGTATCTATGTGCTTTTTAAGCCTAAAATATTTTACTCAAAATATTGATTTGCCTGGCAAATCTATAGAGTAAATCTGTGCAACTTCTAAAATCACATAATATTAATGCAATTGACACTGTATTATCATAAGACCTGTGTAGACTATGCTGTTGATGTCTATGTAGTATCAAACTGAGGCTTGCACATCAAGTTTCAGCCACTTTAATTACAAAGATCAAAGAGCTCTGATTATTTTCTGTGTGCCTTGTAGTGGCCTAGTCCTCTGCCTAGAGTTTCTTATGCTTTCTTGCCACTAGGCATCACTGAAATTACACAGCAGAACTGTGGGTGAGTGCTCAGACACATTGAATTTGGGCATTTCAAACACAAGAATACAAGCAGGATTTTGAGATCTGTTTTATGACAGGGCCACAGTGAAATCAAGATTTTTCAAAAGAAATCCCAAGTAACTCCCTTACCATTAAAAAAACATGCTTTAGAATTCCTGGTAGCCAAAATGTGAAGCAATCTAGTCAATATGTGGGAAAGTGCAAAACTGCCCGTTGAGTCATACATGAGGTTAAACAAGCATGTTGTTGACTGTCTCTCAAGCTCAGAGTATTGCATTATTTATATAAAGTGGATCAGCTCCAAGAAAAGAAACTGTAAAAGTCTGACACCATTATCAGTGACCTGAGCATTTGCCTAGGGTCCAGGATCAGCTATCAGAGCAGTCTTTCCTTGAGCAGTGAATTACTGACCTCATGTTGCATTGCATAGCCACCTTCCACTAACAGTAGTGCTGCTGAGTGTCTTATTGAGTGATTAGCAGAAAAAATTTTACTGTTCATCTAAACTAACTACGGACTCCATAGAGATACTTTGTGACACATTACAATCTTCACCTCTTCCTTTCTCCCCATCTACTAGACACATCCAGTAAGCAATAAGTAACATGGGGGTTTTTTATGGTAAGAGGTAAGCTAAACTTTATTACCTCTCCTTTACTATCTTCTCCTCTTTCCTGCAGAAGAACCAGACTTTCTCTCTGATGGTCTCCCCGAGGTTTATCTTTTTAAACTTAGAGCAATTGTTCCTAACTGATATTTAGCCTTTAAGTTTGCTGCTTCTATTTCAGACCTTGTGCATTTTTCTCAGCTTATACTAGCCGATCTAAAAGATATTACCTCTACATATGAATGTCATCCAAACTTCAGTCATTGACAGAGAACTGGAATACAACCTACTGTGTTATATGGGAGCCATATTCTGTCACATTTCAAATAGAGATTTTGGTCTGACTTCACACCATTTAAGGCTTTCAGACAAACTTCAGATGATTTAATAATTAAAGAACCAAAGGCAAATTAAATAAATACAAAGTGGGTTTGCCAAAGGTGTACCATGGCACATTACTCCAGTCCTTCTCTTTGACTAAGATAAATGTGGACAGATACATGTGGACCAAATAGGGCTACAGAAAAAACATTAGATAAGCTGTGGTAAAAAAAAAACAACAAACCTAATACAAGATATTTCAGATGTAAGGAATGGCTAAAATGGGATAACATCTTTTAGTGAAAGCTCCCTACCTCCAAGAAGGTTAAAAGAGGAATTCCTCTATGGCTGTCTTAGAAGCAGTCTTACTACTGTTCAGAGTGTTGACATTTGGCACAAAATTAAGCTGTGAGTTAAAGAAATTTTCCTGAGGATACAAAGATTGTCATCAGCACAGGGGACTGAATTTCAAAGACAAAAGAAACTGATGACCTGAAGTACTGAAATAGAGAAAGTGGTACGAGAGGTGGGTCATGAACTTGGGATCTAATTAAAATTTCTGTTATAAGCTGGAGCTTATCAGTTGGAAAAAATAAGAGGAAAACTAGGTGGGTGTATTCATCAGTTAGAAAGTGTTTATGAGCATGGTACAACTCTGGGAAAGATAAATGCAATTCTAGATTCAGATGGCTATATCCAAACAAAATAAGGAAGAATATAAGGTACTANTTCAATGAGACTGCAGAGGAAGGTCATGAGACCTATCAAGAGAATGAGTATGACAAGAGTCAGAAGTTCTCTCTCTATTTATCTTCAAAACAAGGAAGGAGAGAGGAGGTGACTTCTGCCCTACATGGAGCCACAGGAAAGGAAATTGCCTCTTGAATAAATTCAGGTTGTAAATTAGAAGAAAACTTGTAGGACTCTGTTCAGAAATATTCTGGAGCATCCTTTCACTGGAAATACCTGAATAGAGAAACATAACTCATTTCAAGATGGATCTTGACAAATTATCATAGGGGTTATGCAGTTGGGTGGCCTGTAACAGCTGAGAGTAGGAGGTCTGTCTCAGTCTTGTCTCTCTTTATCAGAGTAAGTAGCAACTTACTTCCTTGTGTTTTTCTGTTCATCCAGTGGTACCAGTGGAGGCAGGAATAATCTGTCCAAGAAGTGGCAGTGCTAAATTCTGTAACAAATTATATGCGCTATGATTCCAGCTCGCAGCTGGCTGAGTTCAGATTCCTGCGCTATTCAGCGTATTAACAGCTTAACTGGAATCCTGTCATGTAGCCTACCAGGTGTTCTTACTGACCAATACTTCAAAAGGGGTGAAAAAGAAATCTATCTGTCAGTCACTCAGTAGCACAACCCTGATACAAGTTGTGTTATTTACATGTTCTCTTCAGATCCATCAANATAAGGTACTAGTACTCAGCTGGAATATGACATACAGTTGTCATTATTTATGTTCAATGAGACTGCAGAGGAAGGTCATGAGACCTATCAAGAGAATGAGTATGACAAGAGTCAGAAGTTCTCTCTCTATTTATCTTCAAAACAAGGAAGGAGAGAGGAGGTGACTTCTGCCCTNGAAAGGACGGTATTGAATTCTTGCAAGTCATATGGAAGTTATGTTCCAGTGATCTGCACTTGTCAAAGAATAACTGTTTCTCCAGTTATGACATCAGCAGCACCTGCCAAAATTATAGCACAGATCAAATGTAGCATTCAGAGTTTGTGCCCTGTAACTGTCTAGTCATTCTGCTTGGTGTGTTGCAGACTTCACAAAATGAGACTGTGGGTTTGGGCTTTTTTCCCCCCTGCCACTAAACTAATTCATAATAGCAGATGTCATCACTCCCAAATAAAAATGAGTGGCAGATGAAAATAGTTAATCAGTTATTCCTGGCAGTTGGAGTCCTCTTGAAAAGGGGTACTTAGAGGTAAAACTGACATTATTCCGTAATCACTCAAGAAATCCATACTTTGACAGAAGAGGAAGCTACTATACAAAGTAAACATTTATATTCTTGTGTTTTGGCCAAACCAAAATTTTCTCTTACTATCTTGATGATTAAACATGCCTAGACATACATGTGTATAAATTTATTTTATTTTTTTGTTAAATTGTGTGAAATTGAACAACACTTTCTTCTTCTTCACTCTATGACCTTGAATTCTGTATACTATGGTATACTTCAGGGGAAGATAATCACCTCTATTTTGTTTTATTTAATCTCAACTTCACTTATTAACCTGTAAATTGTTCCTATGTCTATTTTTGGTATTACTAGAACTTCTCTATTACACATACTTCATCTGA
The DNA here is from genome assembly GCA_013401335.1 of Brachypteracias leptosomus. Lineage (NCBI taxonomy): Eukaryota > Metazoa > Chordata > Aves > Coraciiformes > Brachypteraciidae > Brachypteracias > Brachypteracias leptosomus. The sequence goes on along the minus strand of VYZX01007874.1, from coordinate 22,902 downwards.
AAAGAAAAACACCTTAAAATGAACATCTAACACTAACCTTAAACCTAATTATGCATTCTATAAGGGTAATTTAAAACTTTTTGCAACATAAAGCTTTTTTTTTTTTTTTTTAAACAGCACCATAAAGAGGCTTTGAACTCATATACTGTGGTGTTATAACCCTGTAATGCTGGAAAGTGTTCTATGCTTAGGCAAAAAAACCCAAACAGTGAAGAGCAAAAGGAATAGGAGACTAATTAGTGGCATGACCAAGATAAAATAGCTCATGGTCATGATACGACTCAAGGGACTGAGTCCAGTTGAAATCAAAGATAATCTTTATATTGTTTACAATGGTCTTCAAAATACTTTGAAGTGACTGTGGAAATTCCTTCAGAAATATGTTCATTCTCAATGTTAAAACTCACTGAATCCTCATATTAATTTAAAATGTTAAAATTAACCTTATCCCCACCTCTTAGAAAGGAAAAATTTTTTAAGATATAAGAATCCAATCATTCTTGTTAAAGATTTTACTCTTTCAGCAAACATTTTAGAAATCAAATTTAGAAATGTTCAAATATGATTTTATTTTGCTGGTTAAAGTATTTTCCATAATGAAAAAAATCATGAGGTTGTTTTCTTTTTATTAGCAAAACCTATTGATTTTTTTAGTTGTGCATCATTTAGATTTAAAATTGCTTTGATATTTTTCTCATTGTATGTTCAGTTAACAGTTTTCCTGAATGCATTAAAATACTTCTCATTCAAAAGTAAAAGATTTTAAAAGAATCTCATTGTATGAACGAGTATTATCTGTCCAGGTAAAATACTGAATTTTGAGAACAATGGCTAGCTCAAGACATATATTAAATAGAAAGACTGAAAAAGAGTAAAAAATACCTCCTGAAGTTTCAGAAAAGATTTACTTCTTTTGCTTGTTTATTTTAGATTAAGGTTACTAAAAATAGTGCTTTTGTTCAAAACATCAAGAGTCATTTCTGACTCCAAAACTTTCTCTGACAAGAGCTCAAAGTAGAAATACACTTATGAAATGTGTAGAAAATTATTTCCTTGCATTAGATATTTCTTCAAATTCCTTTTTGTACCTCAATGGAGATTGCCTGAGATTACAATAATTCAGATGCAGATGACGAAAGGGCTAAGACCAGAGCATTTGTAAACTTACTAATTTAACACCTTTCCGAAGAACATTCAACCAGCAGATCAGATTAAAATACAGATGGCTGTACCACTGGCTGTTTCTGTATTAATTTTGTGGCAGTGAATAAAAGTTGTGCATATAATAACTTGGAGCTAGATGCAAATTTCTTCTCACTTTCACCCAAGAGATCCATTGAGGAGAAAACTACTCATCATTCATACTTTGAACCTCCTTTAAACGTGCTCTGGAACAGCAGCTCCAAGAGTTCAAAACAAAGTATTGTATGTAGACGCTATCTATGTTTCATGAGTGATTGGCTGTCTTACAGATTGCTGCATGTGATTTATGGTTTGATTAGAAATGTAGGAGATTTTTCTTTTACAGTGCCATTAATTTGATTTACTTCTTCTTGTGGACATTCTTTATAAATTAATAATTTTTAACACATAAATTAATTCCTGTAAATGATGAATGCCGTAAAAAACTCTTTTGTACACACATACACATATTTCTGACAGTTAAGATAAGACACTTTATCCAAGTCTTATTCTTACCTTTATTTAAATATTGTTTTACCAGCTTAGCCCCCCCAAAAAGCAGCCAACTATACTTCAAACAGGAAGGTAAAACTGCAGAGCCCATGCAAAAATAGTCCCGCCTCTTAGTTGAAGATTTAATAAGGGACTCTGCCTTGCATCGGTGTTATGCACATTTTAGTAGTCCTTCATAGGAAATGCACTGCAGGAAGTTTCATAACATAAATTTTCAGTCCATACTTACACTGATTCAATTCTTCTGAATGAATCATTTCGAGTCTATGGAGGTGTTAGTGTTGCTTATTTTACTTCCAGTGGAGAAACACCTAAAACAACCTGTCATTAGTAGCAGGTAGACACCTCCTCAACTTTTCATTAATTTCTCTGGAATGATACCTGGCTATCTGAAAAGAAAATAAATATTATATTTTCCTGTACTCACTTTCCACCCAGAAAAACTGGTGGAGTGACTCTCATAAAGTGTGCCTTTTACTTACAGAGAAAATCGAACTGTACTGCTAGTTTCTGAACCCTGAAGTATGTGAGTGAAGGAATCAAGAACAAGTTTGCCAGAATTAAGCCTGATTGTCAGTATAACTCCAATTTATGTTGTTGGGACATCTAAAAAGAAAGCAGAAAGTGTTCAACAACAGAAGATGTTTTCTAGAACAATAATAAAGAATTTGTTTGAAATAAAAAAAACCCCTCAAACCTAGATAATTACTGAGAAATCCAACCCAAGCTCCTAAGTAGAATCTTTTGTTTAGAAAAAAAAAAAAAGAAGGTATTACACAGTATACTCTAATCTTTATATACGGATGTTGTAGTGCCAAGTTCAAAGAAAACATGCTTTCACACACCATAGCATGAGAGATGCTGGCTAATAGTGCCAAACAACACAATCTTCAAAGGTCTTACATCAAGAATCTGTCTTAGCAAGGACCACAGCAATACCATATGAAATATTCACTGTCAATGACATTCCTAGGAACTATTATCCAGTCAAATGTTTTTGGCTTGCAAAAAGTCCCATAGACATATCAGACTAACATTTGCAGAAGTATCTCCATCTTTTGAGTACCTGATTGACCACATCTTGTTCCTCCGAGTGGAGTAGCCAGGACTTAAGGTAGCCAAAACCCTTATGCATCCCCCAAAAACAGTAAATTTAGACCTCAGATTAAAGCTAGAGACCCTCTTTGTACCTCTTGAGAAGCATCTACTAGAACTTTAACAATCATAAAATCTTAATCCCTAATGAAAGGTTAATGTGTTATGGAAGACTCTTANCTTAGCCCCCCCAAAAAGCAGCCAACTATACTTCAAACAGGAAGGTAAAACTGCAGAGCCCATGCAAAAATAGTCCCGCCTCTTAGTTGAAGATTTAATAAGGGACTCTGCCTTGCATCGGTGTTATGCACATTTTAGTAGTCCTTCATAGGAAATGCACTGCAGGAAGTTTCATAACATAAATTTTCAGTCCATACTTACACTGATTCAATTCTTCTGAATGAATCATTTCGAGTCTATGGAGGTGTTAGTGTTGCTTATTTTACTTCCAGTGGAGAAACACCTAAAACAACCTGTCATTAGTAGCAGGTAGACACCTCCTCAACTTTTCATTAATTTCTCTGGAATGATACCTGGCTATCTGAAAAGAAAATAAATATTATATTTTCCTGTACTCACTTTCCACCCAGAAAAACTGGTGGAGTGACTCTCATAAAGTGTGCCTTTTACTTACAGAGAAAATCGAACTGTACTGCTAGTTTCTGAACCCTGAAGTATGTGAGTGAAGGAATCAAGAACAAGTTTGCCAGAATTAAGCCTGATTGTCAGTATAACTCCAATTTATGTTGTTGGGACATCTAAAAAGAAAGCAGAAAGTGTTCAACAACAGAAGATGTTTTCTAGAACAATAATAAAGAATTTGTTTGAAATAAAAAAAACCCCTCAAACCTAGATAATTACTGAGAAATCCAACCCAAGCTCCTAAGTAGAATCTTTTGTTTAGAAAAAAAAAAAAAGAAGGTATTACACAGTATACTCTAATCTTTATATACGGATGTTGTAGTGCCAAGTTCAAAGAAAACATGCTTTCACACACCATAGCATGAGAGATGCTGGCTAATAGTGCCAAACAACACAATCTTCAAAGGTCTTACATCAAGAATCTGTCTTAGCAAGGACCACAGCAATACCATATGAAATATTCACTGTCAATGACATTCCTAGGAACTATTATCCAGTCAAATGTTTTTGGCTTGCAAAAAGTCCCATAGACATATCAGACTAACATTTGCAGAAGTATCTCCATCTTTTGAGTACCTGATTGACCACATCTTGTTCCTCCGAGTGGAGTAGCCAGGACTTAAGGTAGCCAAAACCCTTATGCATCCCCCAAAAACAGTAAATTTAGACCTCAGATTAAAGCTAGAGACCCTCTTTGTACCTCTTGAGAAGCATCTACTAGAACTTTAACAATCATAAAATCTTAATCTCTAATGAAAGGTTAATGTGTTATGGAAGACTCTTACATAAGGCAAAGTGTAATATGGTTTGGAGGGCAAACCTGCTCATACGGTTTGTGAGCAGCTTGCACTTGACTTCTGAGGCAATGGGATAATTATCCGAAGAGTGCCAAGTGGGCAGCTGCTACTCATAGAAGAGCTTTTAAATGGTGCAAAGATTCAGGTGACCTGCTGGTCTAGAAATTATGAAATAATCATATTCCATCACTCACTATAACAAGCAATTACCAGAAAATTTATTCTAATGCTGCTCAAAGCCTACAGAATTAAGATACAGATAGGGCAAGTTCAAGTGTGTCCGCAAAATGCATACATTTTTGCAAGAAGCCTTAAATAACAGGGTTATTTTAGGTCCTCAGAGTGAGACAAAAGTTATTCCCACTTAGACTACATCGTTGATAAACAGAGCACATTTAGCAAAAGTTGGTAGTAAAACTGACGTACCCACACTGGTGCAACAACTCCGGCTTTATCCCATTCTGCCACTTCTACAGCATCCCCAGTCCACAGCAAGGGAAACACGAGAAAACTGCAGTTTACCTCAGAGGAAATTATCTGATGGTTTTGGTGATATTGCACTGACCTTGTTGTGAAGACAACCAGTAGCCTAACCACTCAAGCACTTCTGATACTCTGTCACATCGGAGATTGCACTACATGAACTAACCCGTTCACTTTTAATACTCCATTTGACTGTGCCAGACTTCGAACAATTGAACTTCTCTGTGGAAAAATACTGCATCTGGAAGTAGTAGAGATTTTCCTTTTTTTTAAGCAAGTTTTTCAGTCCAGTCAGATTTAACGCTGAGTTTGGCAAAATTATTTGTTATTATAGATCTTTTTAAAAACAGCAGTGTAAAAATTATACCAAATCTGAAAGTAAATATAGGAAGATGCCAAGATCTCACTTAACTAGCCTTTTTAAAACTTAAGCAGTTTAAAATACAGTTTTTGATAGGAAGACCTTGCTGGAGGGAAGGGATACCATCCAGAGGGACCTTAACAGGCCCAAGTGGGCCCAAGACAACCTCATCAAGTTCAACAAGGCCAAGTGCAAGGCCCTGCACCCGGGTCGGGGCAACCCCAAGCACAAATACAGGTTGGGCACTGAGTGGATTGAGAGCAACCCTGAGGAGAAAGACTTGGGGGTGCTGGTTGACGAAACTCTCAACATGAGCCAGCTATGTGCCAGTGCAGCCCAGAAAGCCAACCATACCCTGGGCTGCATCAAAAGAAGTGTGGCCAGTAGGTTGAAGGAGGTGATTCTGCCTCTCTACTCTGCTCTGGTGAGACCCCACCTGAAGTACTGCATTCTGCTCTGGAGTCCCCAGTACAAGAGGGACATAGACCTGTTGGAGAGAGTCCAGAGGCTACAAAGATGATAAGAGGGCTGGAACACCTCTCCTATGAAGACAGGCTGAGAGAATTTGGCTTGTTCAGCCTGGAGAAGAGAAGGCTCAGGAAAGACCTTATTGTAGCCTTCCAGTATGTGAAGAGGACTACAAGAAGGCTGGGGAGGGACTTTTCACAAAGCCCTGTAGTGACAGCATGAAGGGTAATGGGTTCAAACTGGAAGAGAGTAGATTTCAATTGGAAATTAGAAGGAAATTCTTTACCCTGAGAGTGATGAGACCAGAGGGCTTGTGGATGCTCTATCACTGAATGTGTTCAAGGCCAGGTTGAATGGGGCCTTGAGCAACCTGATCTAGTAGGAGGTGTCCCTGTCATGGCAGAGTGGTTGAAACTAGATGATCTTTGAGACCTCTTCCAACCCAAACCATTCTGTGATTCTATGAAGTGTGCCTTCATTGTGTTGCATGTGACTGTTCTTTTCTTTTTCTCTGATCTTCTGCTTACAGCATTGCACAAATCAAAGGTTTCCTCAGATTGGCCTACATTAACGTAGTCTTTGTAGTATTTGTCAAGTATAGCCTATAAAGTACAACATTGGCTATGCAGTCTCACAAGAACATATCAGAATCTATGAGTAAATTCATCAGCATTACAGAATGAACAGTTGGCAAAAGTAGTGACAGCAGAATATAGACAAAAAGAAAATAAAGAGGTTTCATAGGAACTGTCAAATTATGTGCTGATCTAGTCATAAAAAACTCAGGAGCATGGGGTTTGGGTTTTTTTTCTTCTTTGCATCCTCCCACTTGCTGGAGGGGCTAAGTGGAAGAGACTTATGAAGCAAATCCTGCTTCACGGTTGGGGTAGAAATATACCGGGTTGTTGGCACCTTATTTAACATCATAGCAAAACAATATTTGGCCAGTAACGAATAAAGTACATGATGCAGTTTTTCTTGTTATTTCCTTTGGGAATAAACAACAGAACTTAACTTTTCAAAGTACCATTAAGATCTGATAACCAATTAGGTAATATAAGCAAGTACTTCAGATATGCTGAGAATTTTTAAACTCTCTACATTTGAATTCTATGCATTTAGTAAGGAGAAATTCACCTAATTTCTGTCCTTTTTATCATTTATTGTAATTCACCTCTATAATTTAATGAGCTCTACTTTTAACAGTATTTAGGACTGAATTTTGACAAATTAAAGAACAAGGCCATAAAAAGCTTCTCAGGACTTTACACTCTGTGTGTTTCAACTTTAGATTTATAATTCCCCTGCATATTTTGTGCTTGGTATAATTTGGAGTACTAAAAGGAATCTTTTAAGATCAACATATTTCCTTTGGATAACAACCATCTATGATCTCTTTTAAGATTACAGGAGGTAGAAAAAGGGAAAACCCTCCACAACATCTCATCTGAACTTCAGTGACAATGGCACTATATTAGAAAGTATTTTTCTCAAGTTCTTCCAAAACCACCTAAAATCTCACACATACTGAGGCCTCCACAATATTTCAGTGAACTGTGCCATGCGTAGTCATTACTCAGAACCAAAAATATAGCTACACCATTTAACTATCAGCCAGGGCCTGTTTCAGTGCCTTATATTTTGCTTCAAGACGGAGTAAGCATCAGTTACCTATTCTTCTCAGGTGATATACTTTATTTTAATAGAACTTCATGAGAAAGAAATTGCAAGGGGCTAAGCAACTCAGTATCTGCCTCAGATTAGGTTCCTGACTGCTCTGACCTCCAAATTATTTTCAGAAAATGAGCAAGCATACCAACTTTAGATGCCACAAGATGGGTGGTCATGATGCACAAGGGCTGAAAAACTTCTGGGAAAAAGTCATCCAAGAGCAAACTAGACAATGAGAAAGTGAAGAGTCTAGGTTAAGCAAAAGCATCCTAAACAGTAGTATTTTTCTTTTGCACAAGACAGCAAGGCATGTCATCACTGTTTTAAAATAAGGTAACCTCTTATTGTACTGCTTTATTCATAGCACAGATTGTGTTTTGGATCTTTGGCACTTTTCCTCTCACAGCTGCTTGTCTCATATTTCCATGGCTCTTCTGCATGGAAACTCAGACTCCCCTCACCCCTGAATCTCATGAGCATTCTTCAAAGGCCTTGGAGCATAGCCATGTAAAAATAAAGCACTTTAACACTACAGCTTGTGACAGCTGGAAAATATCAGGATTTTTACCTGGAATTGGTACAGCTAGACAAATAAATAAAATAATATTATATTAAAAGGACAGACAAACCACCCATTTAATGTGTAGCATAAACAAATCCTATCATCTTTATCATGTTTAACAGCCCTTCACATCATATAAGCTGCCTTACAGAAGGGTTCTGCTGTCCCATGAAACACATTTCATGAGCAACTCTGCTATAAAACAGATGAAAAATAAGGCTATTAAAATTTATTTGACTTTTTTTTCTCCAAAGCACTATAAAACAACAGGCATTGCCTAGAAGGAGCTGCAGCTGTTATATAGATACTCCACACAAGTATGGTAGACTGCTCCAAATACTTGCTCAACCTGTTGCACCTCAGGAGTTTGAACCAGGGTCTCCCACAGACTAAGTGAATCGCCTGACTACTAATCGACAGAGAAAGAGGATAGGAAATACCTGTGCCTCTTGTGTTTTTCTGATGGATTTTCCTCCTGAAGTTGACAAATGTTTTCCTGCATGAACTTTCTCCAAAACTGGAAAATTTATGTAAATCAATTTGACTTCAACAAACTGAAATGTGCCGGGAAACGGCTGTTTCTTTAAAAAAATTGCAGGTACTGTTCTGACCCTAGTGTCCAAGGAGGAAGCTACTAACACTGTTCTAAAGATTATGAAACCAAGTTCTGGGAAGGTTTTGTGTCCTAACAGAGTGACACAATCCTGCTCCCAGCTTCTACAGACCAGCTAGTCAGTAACATTTCCAAACCCATATCATCAAGTTGCTGGAGAGAAAACTTGTAAAATAAAACCCAGTAAAGTGTTCAGCTGCACTGAAAACCTTTGCACTCTAGCTTCATAAAATACTACCACAAGAAGACATCACAAACTAATTGCAATTAGGAGTGTAGAGAATAGTTTTAACTTCACAAAGTTAAAAATAATAAAAGCTTTTATAACATCTTTGAGAAGAAAAATGCAGCAGAACTTTGAATATGTCTTAACTTACATATTCAATATGTCTTAACTGACTGGTCACAACTGAAATAGCCCAAGCAAGTTCATTCAAGGTCACTTGTGCATGAAATGTTCCCTAATTTGAAAAAAAGATACTTTCAGGAAATAATAGACACTGTCATTACAAAATCTACAGGTCCGCTACCTCATGTAAGTGGCACCTGGGAGAATTATATGGTTCTAAGGATAGGAAGTACTTCTTCTGTGGCACCTAGGTCATTAGTTGACAAGGAACATCAGTACTTTCAATGGCAAATTTTTACTAATTGTACCTACTTTTTGAGGCTTAACTATAAGCACAAGAGAACAGTGAAGCCAAGACATGGTAGATGAAATGTGAAAAGTTTTAAACACAATCTGAAACCAGACTCAGAAGCCAAACTAACTCAAGCATCTGTGTGAAACAGCTAGCGCTAAGTTGTTATCAGATGAAATCATTGGCTGCTGTTCTTTTAACACATCAAATGTAATATAAAAACCTACATATTCCAAGATGCATTTAGCATCATACATCTAATCTTACTTCATTGATGGATCAGGTGTTTTGTTAACACCATTTCCTTTGGAAAATGACCTAGCCAACAATATCTCGCAGTGGTCCCTAGTGATTTTCTTTTCTATCTGTACTATACTTGTGTCTTGAAGCTATGTGGCTCCTCTTGCATGTGACATGAATTGCTTTCATTAAAGACAAACAAGATCTGTAGAGATTCTGGTTACAAAATGGTTTCTTTCTTTCTTTTATTTTCTTTTTTTTTCTTTCTTTTCTTTTCTTTCTTTCTTTCTTTCTTCAGAGTAAATCCAAATGGACATATTTAAAGTTCTGCTCTTCTCCACAGCTTTTTACAGTAAATTTCAAGGGTTGGTGGGTGTAACTATACTTTTTAATTTACACATTGAATGACCTTACTATATAGACAGTACTTCTGTGTGGCTTTGAGAATACCCCAGAGGAAAAAACAGAGCTTTTCACACCAACAGTATTTCAGCAGTTGTTTGACTCATTAGGAATCCAGCAATGTCAACCACTGATAGCATCAGTACTATCCCTTTCCCCCCTGCATTCCCAATCTAGCAAGCTAGAGAGATGTGTAGATGGTAAATAAATACGGGACAAGTGCTATGGTGATGAAAGAGAGGAAAGCTTCAACCCTGCTGAAAAGCCCTGGATACATCTGAAGGATTTGGCTCGGTACTTACTAAGTGCTTGTCCTCTCTTTGCAGACTCCATCATGAATGGACTCTGTGGCTGGAAGGCCGTTCAAGGCAGGTCTAGGCACACATGAAAAGGCAGAAGGAAGAGATGCTGCTGCTGTCTATCGAGGCTCTTCCCTTGGCAGATAAAACTGTTGCTTAAAGTTATTGTGAAAATACAGAAAGTATTGGGCCTGACTCTGACCTTCTATGTTCACCTATAAACCAGCAGTTATGCTGCTGAACAAGCAAAAGGTCAGAATCTGGCCCTTTTCCAAACTACTTACAAGAGCTACTAATAAAGTCCTACTGAAATTCCATGCAAGAATAAGGCCACAGTACATAATCTCACAAATATGCAAAGGGATAGATGAGAAGCAGACACCTTTAATTCTCCATGACATATTATTACTGCAATGCAGCAGGACTTTCTTATGTAACTCTACATTTCCAAGTGACAATAACATATTTCTAGGTAAGAGGATCACTTGTTTAATAGGAATAATTCATTCAGACAGCTGCATGCAAAATTGCATATTTCCATTTACAGAGCTCATAGAGTCTGGCTTGATGCAGATATAAGCTGTTCTGCCTGTTTTGATGAGCCACAGTGAAGGAAGCTAAGGATTAGTCTGATCAGCTGGGCAGAAGGAGAAATATATTCTTTAATGGAATCAAGAAAAAAAAAAGAGCTTTTTTGATCAACATATAAGAAAAATTACAGATCTTAATCATTAAATGAACAGAGGAAAGAATTTTTACTTTCATGGGGTAGGTAAGAAAAAGACTGGTAAGGTTATTATGAACCAGTCTGAGAAATGTTAGAGCAAGTGAGAATGAAAGAAGGTATGAAACAGTAGGCAGAGAATCAGTTCATCATAACATCACAGGAATGCTTTGCAAGGTATCACAAGTATACCTGATATGCACTAATCCAAATACTTGCTGCATTTCATCTTCTTCTAGGTCAGGTAAAATACAGGGAGGAATAACTAAACATAGGGTAATAATAGTGTGTTCTGTTTGCCTATATGTCTATGTATCTAAAAACCTTCTGGTATTTAAATATCCTTTGGATTAAAACATTTACTTGTCATGTCTTTAAGTCATAAGTCTAAACAACTATTTCTCTTTAAAAATATTGAGCCAGATAGAATTTTACCTTTCATCTTTGTTTACACTGAAGAAGTAGATAGAAATACATTTGATAAATTTTAAAACTAAACAAAAATTAAACCATTTTGACCTCACAGAAATATTTTTTCATCCTTTTAAAACAACATGTCTTTAAAACTCAGTAACCATTTTACAGAATGTTCCCACTTTTACATAGTGACATTCTTTATAGAAAAAAAAAAAAAAAGTCACAAAAATGCTGGTATTCCACAAAGGATTAAAACAATTAAAATTATATAAAATGTTCTTTGCTTATTGAAAAATGAAGAGAATGTAGAATCTGTCACTTTTCATATAACCCAACCCAAAAAGCACTTGTTTCTTCCAGCTGTTTTTTCTCCTATTAGAAAAACAATGCTGAAAAATGATAAAGCTGTAGCTCCTTTTGCATTTGCAGATTGGTCTCTTTCTACTATGGTCATTTTTTCCCCGCTATTGTCTAAAAAGTTCTTTTGCTGCCACCCAAGTTAAACCCTGTTTCTGGTAAAGAAGATCAAACAGGACCTGAACCTGCTACCATTTTACATGAAGAACATAGTAGTTCACTGTTCTACAGCAGTAGCTAAATGACATAGACAGGACCTGTTGAACTGGAGAACTGCCAGATTCCCCACTTCTGAAAACCAGATCTCCTAGATTTGCTAACTTAGCCACAGCTTTATGGTGTTGTAAATCTACCCACATCAGTGAAGCTTAGCCCTACTCCATGCCAGCATAATAAAAGAAGATCCCAGAAAAGCTAGCCCAATAAGCATTTCTTGTTCTTTTACATTTAATGTCAATGGTTTTAATTATTAGGAACACTTTTGTGACAGTTTATCTGTCCGTTTATGAAGTTATATAAGACAGGAAAAAGACCACAGAAGTAGATGTGATCCACACACAGCAATTTTCAGCACTCCCCAGTATCTGAAAACCACCTTAGGTCCCTAAGCTGTAGTTTTTTCATCAGGAACTCTGAGGAGGTCAAGGGATGTGTGAAATCACTTCCACTACAAGCAGGCAGCATCATATTGACTACATGCTAAAGGAGTGTTGTAGGCATTGTTTATCTTCACAAGTGCATGGAACCTATTTCAGTCATGAATGGGTTTCTGATACTTCCACTGCAGCACAGAGTGTGTATATCACAAGTGTGAAAGACTAAAATCCTGTCCATCTTAGTCAAAACCAGCTTAAGTGCATATGCATTAGTAATACTTACCTAACACATATTTTACAGGACAGCAGTATCCTGGCACCTCCATGATATTGAACACCAGATGCTTTCTGCTCCCAAATGTGAGTTTTAATCCATTTTTCATTGCTACCGTACATACAACTAGCCTGAGAAAGGAATCAAGTACTAGAAATAATAAAGCATAGCAGTCAGCTGTACTCAGATTTGCTGCTTGAAAATTGCAAAGCTGAAGGCAGACAGTAAGGTGATGGATAATATTCTGTCCTTTTGTTTTAGTTTCTGAGTTGGTGAAATACAAGCCTGAATTTAAACATTTCAGACATACCTGAAAGTGTCAAGACCAGCTTTCATTAAGAATAAACAAGCAAACAAAACTCAGTTCAAGTTGAATATTAGAATATTCAAAAACATTTGTCTTATTCATAAACATGGATAAAACAGGATATCCAGTGAGCATAAGCTGTTGGGAAGAGTAGGCCCCTTCAACTGAACAAAACCTTTTTTCATAGAATCATAGAATCATTTAGGTTGGAAAACAAGTTCAAGATCATTGTATCTAACCATTAACCTAACTCTACCAAGTCCACTGCTAAACCATGCCTTTAAGCACCATACCTACATGACTTTTAAACAAGCCCAGAGATGGCGATAAAAGAAGTTCCCTGGGTAGCCTCTTCCAGTGCCTGACAACCCTTTCAGTGAAGAAATTTTTCCTATTATCCAACCTAAACCTCCCCTGGTGCAACTTGGGGACATTTCCTCTTGTTCTATCACTTGTTACTTGGGAGAACAGACCAGCAGCCACCTCTCTACAACCTCCTTTCAGAGAGTTGTAGAGAGCAATAAGATCTCCCCTCAACCCCCTTTTCTTTAGACTAAATAACCCCAGTTCCTTCAGCTGTCCCTCAGAGGACCTGTGCTCTAAGCTCTTCATCAGCTTCATTGTCCTTCTTTGGACCAGCTCCAGCACCTCAATGTTTTTCTCATATTGAGGTACCCAAAACTGAACACAGCACTCAAGGTGTGGCCTTACCAGCGCTGAGTACAGGGGGACAATCACTTCCCTAATCCTGTTGGATACACCATTTCTGATACAAGCCAGGATGCTGTTGGTCTTCTTGGCCACCTGGACACACTGCTGGCTCATATTTAGCTGATTGTCAATCAGTACCCCCAGGTCCCTTTCTGCAGGACAGCTTTCCAGTCACTATTCCCCAAGCCTGTAGCATTGCAAGAAGTTGTTGTGGCCCAAGTGCAGGACCCAGCACTTGGCCTTGTTGAAGCTCATCTCATTGGCCGTGGCCTGATTCAGCCTGTCCAGGTCCCTCTGTAGAGCCTTTCTATTCTTAAGCAGATCAACACTTCTGCCCAACTTGGTGTCATCTGCAAACCTACTGAGGGTACACTCCATCTCCTCATCATTGATAAAGATATTAAACAGAATCGGCCACAATACTGAGCCCTGGAGAACACCACTTGTGACCAGTCACCAACCCTTGTCCTTAGTTCCTCCTTGTCCTTAGTTCCTCCCCACTTCCAGTGGAAAAAAAAAAAAGAACGTTTGAATGTAAATTTAGACTACAGTAGATATATTAAGAAAGTTGGACTAGCTTTTTGAGAAGAAAAACTAATTATCCAGATATTTTTTCCTTGGCATTTATTAATTTTCCTAATAGGAAAAGAACTGGAATGAAAAATCAGTTAGTATGCATAATGTGTATCACCCTGAGCCTGCACTAATAAGATGTTACCATGTCTTAATTCAGCATATAAGCCAGTCTAGCACTCGCCTAAGCCAGTGAAGAAAAACTGAAATTATACAGGATAGGTCAAGAGAAAAATGTTTCTGGTCATGAAACTTTAACCATGCAATACATGATGCAATAGGTGTAGATTATATCTATGAGGTAATGCACTCAAGCTGGCATACTGATGTCAGCTGCAGAACACCCACTTAGCCTGCTCAAAGTAATGCACATGGTAGATAATGTGAGCATGTACTACACTCATTCACATGGTTACTCTTAAGTGCTGCATCTGATCTGGGAACCACTGACTAACGCTTGAGAGAAACCAAGGATTGCTTTTCTAAACTGTTTCTAAGCTGCGGCCAGTTGTTGAAGTCTAGCTTAATCAAATCAGGGCTGTCAAAATAATGAATACAAACCACACTGAGCTGCAGTCTGACTTCATTTGGACAGCATCCAGATGCACTCACACAAACAGTTACATATAGGACATGTTTAAATAAGCAGCAACTCAACACCTATCAGCTGCTACACTTGAATTAGCACTTAAATTCTAGAGCAGGAGAGTGTTTTTAAAGCAAAACCCATGATTGTTTGGACTTGCCACATAATGGTTTGGATCACAGAGCAAATTTAAGGCGTGCAAACCAGATTTCTTTCAGAAGAAACTAAACCAGACCAGAAACCTGCTCCAAGTGCACACCAAAGGACCCTAGCCTCTAAGGATTTGACACAAGCCCTCGTTCTTCAGATAGTTTTGAGACACCTGCGTAGTGAGGATATTTGGTCCAAGTAACCAAATTAGACTGAGCCTGATATAAACCCCTAAACCATGTTTAGTCTAATGTAGGGATTTCAACAACAACCACTCAGATCTACTGAGCTGTTGGTGGTAATATGCTGAGTCACTTGCTAATGTAGATGAATATAACCCAACCAAAACAGTAGAGGTGGGATCAAAAGACATTAATACTTTTCACGTAGATCTAAAGGTAGGCATATAGAGATACAACGGAGCTCAGGAATGATAATTTAATTATACAGCCATGCAGATGTGCTAACATGCATAACTGCACAGCTTGGTCAACTGACCTACTGGAGCTGCATATGTTGCAATAGAGTCAACCCACACTACAATAAAATTTCACATAGATCTGGCTTCTGGAACCACAAAGCAGCTATGTCTGATTCAGTTCTACAGTTAATTGACAGGAATATAAGGATAATTACCAGTTTCCTAGCCTAAATGTTCCTCCTAATTACAAACTAGCTGTGTCATGAGGGATGCTTTTCTCTACCTTGTGTATTAAACAGCACTTAACTGGGCCTTCACTGCAATGGTGTGAATAAGGAATCACCTAAAAAATACCTGTGGACTGAAAAAGGCATCTGTAGATAAATGAGAATTAAACAAAGAGACGCACTAGAAAATCTCATACTTCCTGAGGATGCTTCCCTTCAAGAATTAAACATTATTATACTTACAGAGGAGGATGGAAGTTATCCATGGTGTTATGCATCTGAGACAAAATTGCACCCAAAAATTCATTAGTGAGGACTGACAGTACAAAAAAATCCACTTATTTCTCTTATTTCACATCTATTTCAGCTGTGTGTATTTACCTGTGTGTTATTTAGTGGCCAGAGTTTTAAATGTATTTTAAGTTAAGGTGATCACAAAGCAGGGAAAATTCCAGTCCCAAAAATGACACTCTGACAAATACGCTGAAAAGGGCTATATTACCAGGGAAGCCAAACTTAACATACGGGTGTTATGTGTACTCTAAGTGTACTTGTTTCAAATACAATTCCTTAAATGAAATAATAATTTCTTACTAGTGACTACTGAAATGTGAGAGACTATTGGCCTATCTTTACCTGGTACTCAATGCCAGTTTTCAGCCTCAATGTGTCTACTCAGAATGGTAGGACTTCTGAGGTTCATATTCAGGATTGCTATTGTTTCCATAGCAAACAGCAGAAACATCATGGAGAATTACCATTTCAAATAACTGCAGTAATAAAATAATCATCTGACAAAAATCAAAGGTGGTAAAATGATACATTAGCAGATCTAAAAGATATTATCTAGTTCAGCTATTTTGTCCAGTTCTTGAAAGAATAGCCTCTTTGTGTTTGGTTTCTAATATGACTGTACTGCATATCCACCATGATCATTGGTGCCATTTGATAAGAACTGTAACCTCCCAACATATTTTGACTTATCAACCATAGGGAACAGTTAAAAAAAATAGTCAATATTGAAAAGTTCTTGATTTTATTAGATTTAGTATCTAACACAGAGGAATCATATTTACAAAATAGTGATACAAAAAGCTGAGTCTGTATTGTTTATTTGCAAATAAGCAGAAAAATATGTCTTCAAAGATATTTTGCTATAGTTACTGTTATTTTTCTCCCTCTAATGTGCTAATCTAGCACACAATTGCACCATTATTGTTAGAGTTTGAGGTTGTGGTATAGGCTGAGTCTAACTAAGCAGGGAAGACACAACATTACAGGAGTGGCCAGCAGTGTTATTTAAGACAAATGTTTTAAAAGAAAGTACCTGTGTTTGCCCTGATATCTTAATTTTAGTTATTTCAGGGCAATGCTGATTCTACTGCAGCTTCTGTTACAGAAATTTATGCTGTAAGATTTTTATCAGTGCTTTTATACATATACTAATAAGTGAATAAACCCACACAATTGTTTATTTTTACATGTAAAAAGTTCCAAATAACAACACTGTCTCACTAATTACTGGATATAGTGTCAGTAGAGGTCTTGTTAGAGCTTAGTTAATGATAAAATGCTAACTAGTTAATTGATACTTTGCAGCTTTTGGACAGTACACCAGTTTATTGATTAATGCCTCAATCATTAAATATGTATTTGTAATAACAAGACGAACAGTCACTGAAAATAAGTCCTACAAGCAGCAAGGGCAGTCTAATCTAAAATATCAGAAACAGCAGTTATTATCCACCATCTCAAATGAACACTTAATAACCTGGAACTAAATCCCTTCAGGCTCCATTTATGATATGTACACACTTCTGCTGCCCTGATGACAAATACTCCATTTTCCCAGAACTAATAACCTCTCTGTAATATGTACTAGGGGGCTGACAGTTCTGTGGAATGAGCCTGTCAACAAACTAGCAGAGTGTAGTCATGTTTGAAAAGTTTTATGCCAAAACCACAGGCCAATTTTAGTACTTCCAACCCATAATAAGCCCCTCTGCAGCCATATCAAAATTCTGTAGCATGTGTTTGGTCAAGACAGTTTCTGAATATGCTTTGTTTATTTGCGGTTTGGTTACCTTTGGCCATTACAGATAATTAGGAGCAATACATGAAAGTAATTAATATGTAACACTTCAGTGTGTTCTGACAAAATACTAATCTCATGGGATGTTTTGTTGCTTTAATTGGTGGATACACTAAAGGCTATCTTCTTTATCTCAAAACCAAAACTTTTTTTCTTTTATTCCTAGGCACGTCTGAAGAAGATCTCAAAGTAGGTACAGGTGTATCTTACAACTACACTGTGGGGATTTTGACAGAACTCATTTAATTAAGGATGCAGAAAATAATTATACCTTCAACTACATTAGCTGCTATGCTTATAGCTTAACTTGGATGTTGCCATTACATACCTGGAATTACCAGAGGAAAGACCCAGTCCTGCTGATAACGTTAGCATCTCTCCCAGCAAGGTAGTTTAGCGAAATATAATACTGGCTAGCCCAAATACTGCTAGATTTCCATCGTTTTCAACAAAAGCCAGAAAATCTGAGCACTTACACTGCCTAGTTCTAATAGTTCCGTTTTCTCTTTCAGGCACCCTCTTTCCTGGAAACTCTGGCACTCAGTTGTAAAGGCTTCCATCCACGTGCAAATTCTCCTGGCTGCTAGTCCTGAATGCACCTTAATAAATTCTGGTATTTCTGCATTTCTGTTGGCAAGTAGGCAACAAGAATTCACTGCTAGGCAGCATGATTTTTCAGCAGAAAGCTGTCACAAATCTGGGTTCTTTACCTGGTGTGCAAAAACCATCCAACATACAGAGTTGAGATATTTGTTTTATTCTAGTTCTGTGCAGAAAAGGGTGTTAGGAAATAATTCACAAAGCTAGCACACTTTTTGAGAAGTAAGCCAGGTCCTACAGACAAAATGACCACAAAGAAGAAACTACAGTAAAGTAAATGACTGGTTAGTCATTGATACTTCTGATTTTACATATGAAAGCATAAATTTACCATTGTCTTATCTCCAGATTTCTGCTGTCCTTTTCTGAGATTAGTTCAGCACTGCCAGACGTTTGATGCCCTACCCCTCACCAACTACACATGCCCAACTGGTTGCAAAACCTGCAATTTTTGTGACTGTTAACCCTTTTCTTTCAATAGCAAGAAGAGTTTTATCAATGTTGTTAAGAGACAGGATGAAATTTTAATTGGGAAAAATATGTCTCTCTAGCATGAATTCTAGTCAATGTGACAGGCTTCTGAGCATTGCTCTGATCTGGCATGTAATTACTGTGTATCCCTGATAAAGCTATATCTTCTAAGCTGCAGAACAATTCCTGACTTACACACACATATTTTCTAACAGGAAACTAGTACTTGGAAGACTTGTCTCATAAAATTATTTTTAATCATTGAAAACAAATATCAATAAAAGCAATCAATTATGCCTTCCAATGTTTCAAATTACTCCACGTCAATTTATATGTCAATGAAAAAGTAAACCAAGCTAAACACAAGTATGTGAATTTTACCTGTGTGAAACATAGCTTTTCTAGCAGCATCATTTAATCAATTATAACTGAAACAATAAAAGCCTTCCACATGAAGAACTGTAATTACAGTTAAAAATTAGCTTTTCTATTCCAAAGAAAAGTGTATGCAGAGCCACTATCCTAAATGCTTCAGCAATTCCAATTTCAAGTTTAGGAAAATGTCAGTTTGCAATGCCCCATCTCCAGTCTGTAGGAAACACAGTCACAACGCTGTCTCCTGGATTCTCAATATTTGACGTTCTGCACAATTGCAGCTGGCTGTTTGCCAGACATAGGAGGAACACACCAGAGAGGAAAACCATGTTAGGGAACATAAACTGCTGATCCAGCACACATCCCCCCAGGAACATCAGGTTCTAGGAAGCTCTAAACTCAAAATAAAGCTGCTTCCAGAACAAAATATTTATGTGATTTTGTTCTGGTTTTCTGTTGTTTTCAGGGTTTGGGGGGGGCTGGAGGTCTGTCAGAAAAACAAGGTCAAAGAGGATCACATTCAAGTCCCCACAATAGTGTTGACAAGCTGAGCTTCTGCTCCCTCGGTTTGGAACCAACTTTTGTCTTTGCCTCCAGGATGTGTTTTACATCTCTGTATCTGTGTCACTGAAAGCAGGTTTCACAATCTTCTCCAAGTGCAAAAGAAACAAATAGATCTGTGCAAGAAGGCCATGTGAGAGGGATGGTCACCAAGGGCAGCTGTCTCCACAACTACCATCCTGCTAGCAGGCCTAAGAGCAAAAGCTACCTCATGATCTTTTACCCCACTTTTCACAGCCTCCCCCAGCTACTTAAAGCTGCTTTGCAGCTATTAGAAGTAGTAGCAACAACCTGATAGGTCTATGAGTAGTAATGTGGGAAGAGACTCTGAGGGTAGAAGTCTAGATACACCCTGACTTTCTCTTTCTTGTCACCCTGAAACTGTGTGTGTCAGAAGCTTCTTGAGAATGGCTGGCTGCTCTCACATCAGTTCCAATTCTGCAATCAGCAGTGGCAGCAGGGCAGCCACAGGGAAAACTCTGGTCAGTGCACATGAGGCAAAGTTCCTCTTTGGCATTCCCATGCAGCTCTAGGACAAAAGGAGGAACATATAATTAAGGGAGAAATGTAAGATGGAAATTAAAGTCAAGAAAACAGGGCCAGGGCACAGTACTAAGCAGGCTAACTGGTGTTCAGGAGCCAAACAAAAGACTGAGAAAACAAAGCTCTTAAACTTTTTTTTGGTATATTTCTCTAGGCAAATAAAAGACAGTTCAAATTAAAATTTTTAATGTGTTCTTTGAAGTCTGCTTTCTTAGGGGTCCTTTTTCCTTACGTTAGCATTCTTCAGAATAGGTGGTAGAGATCTTATTAAAATCATTACAATTTTTAACCCAAATAGTACAGAAAAACACTTAGTTGTGCCAATCCCTGGCGTTCAACCTTCATGGACTTCTTATGAAATTCATAATAGTTTTTTAAAAATCAAAAGATCAGTCACTAAAAGTGTTGAGTTCTTATTGTTCTGGAGTTTCAAGTTTTGGGGGCTTTTCCCTACAACTTTGCAGGTTTCAAGCATCTTTCATATCTTAAGTCTCTAAACAGCCTTAAAACATGACTTTCAGCCTGGTTTCAGCCTTTCTAGCTCTAGAGACTTCTACTGAAAGAGCTCAAATCATCCTGGTATCTGAAATACAATCTTAAGAGCTGTCAGTGCTGATTATAACTTAAAACAGTCAAACTATTACACTGCAAACAAACATGACAAAAGACCAATTTTTATATGTCTTTTCCAACCTAAATAAGCTTGTGATTCTATCCTGCCCCAGAAGCAAATTGCTCTATAGGACTACTTCTATCAATGAGAGGCTTGTGCTAATTCCAACCTCTTGGGCTCACAAAGTCAGACAAAATGATTGAGCCACTGTAACAATTCAACTGCTACCAGAAAGGCCATGTGCTCCCCGACCTGACTGTGCCTCTGCTCCATCTCTTGCACCCTGCAGCTGCAGGGCTCTTGCACAGCCCTAATTCAGTCCTCTGGTGTCACAGAAACCGAGCCAGAGTTTTCCTGCATGAGAATTCTGCTGGGTTAGGAAGACTTGGCTATCCCAGGATAAGTCCACATGGGTGGGAACAATGAAATGTCAGTAAGTGAAATTGGGGGTGCAGCTGCAACGCAAAAGAGCTATGTGGCGTATCTTCACATTCAGACTGCTTACTGCCCCACCTCACTGTGAAGGGCCACTGAGGGAGCCATCTCTGTCCATTGTGTCCAGCAGGCAATGCTGGCACCACAGCAGGCAGCTGAGGAGCTGGGCCTGCAGGAAGTTATGGCAGGGTTGTTTGAAAGAAGACTTTCAAGGCGATGTTGCTGACTTCAGCATTGGCCTGTGTGATCAGGCAACTGATGGCAGCATAAAATGATGATGGCTGAACCGGCACAACAAACAACCAGAAGGATCACCTACCCCTTTGCTGCCTTTAGTCTTGAGAACTGTGCAGGGTATTTCCAGGCTGGAATCAATGCCAAGTACAGCTTCCTACTTCCAGATTTATGGTGGTAAGTGTGAACATCCAGCCACATTATATTGCCTCTCTGCTTTTTTCATTCAATGATTCCTGTGTCTGAGGATGAGCAGTCACCTTTGGCTAACACTTTCTGGTTGTAGTCCTGGCAAGACTTTGAGGGTTGACAGGGAAGCCCTTGCTTTCAGGGAATTCAAAACTCTGGGACTAGTTCTGACTATATCTAGCAGCAGAGGAAATCCAGCAAATTCATAATGAATTACAATCTATTAAGTGTGCCTCCTTCATCAAGATTAGCAGGGCTGGTGAAGGAGTCCTGACTTTTAAAAATTCTCTCTTCATTGGCAGTTTCTCAGAGTCCAGCATTAATGACCTTCAAGTCACACTACAAGACATAGATATCTTAGTCAGATATCAGAGCAAAGGCACCACAGAAATAAGTAAAATAATAATTCACTGTCTATGGAGTTACTGAGAGTGCATGAAGAGAGAGACAAGGAGGAATAGTCATTCGCAGTAGCTTTATGTTCAATTCAAAAGATAGTTTGAGATTCAATTTACAAGGAATTGAGATTTTAGTAAAATTTGCATCAAGGGAATAAGTAAAAGCAGGAAGCTATTCAAACAGAGCTAAAAGAGAAACTGTGAAGGAGCGTACTGACAACACTTAATATTTCTTTGTATCCAAAGAGACAAAACATCGTTAAAAGATGCAGCTCAGCAATTCTCACAGGGGAAAAGAGAGCAACATGAAGCTTTTGCCTTAGTTAGGGATAGGCTGATAAGCTTAGGTAACTGAATTCATGCTTTAATTAGCACATTTTCCCAACTGCCAGGTAATATACTGACATTATTTTACCTACTCCCTGAAGAAAGGTTTTGTTACATCATAATACAGAACTCCAAGAGCATATGCAGTATTGCTTTTTTGAGGAAGTCCTGAAAAGATCCTAAAATTTCATGTCAAATTGTATTTATGAGAACTGTGTATTTAAAAAAATCTCTCAAAATAACCCAATCATTCCTTCTACAGCACAGACATTCACATAGCTTAGATCTTCTATAAAACAAATACAGGATATGTTTTCTGTTAAAAATTAACTTTGTGTAGGCGTATACTATAAAAAATATAGCTACATTTGAACAAAGTAAAATGGTGAGCAATAATTAACAAAAATATTATTTGCATATTCAATCTATTAAACATAATACTCAAAAATCAATATTAAATACAGCATATGCATATGTAAAATATTTTCACAGTTGTATATAGATTTTCCCCACTCATGATTTCACAGATTTATTCATAGCCAAGCTAAAAGCTAAATTTAAATGGGTTTTTATAAGTTGAAAGCAAAAGGAGAGAGAGAAGAGTCAGAATTCTGGGATAGATCTCATTTTTAAATTTTTTTTTTTTTTTAAAGAAATGAAAATAAAATGGTAAATTCATTTTTTCTTCTCTCCCAAACTGCTGCTGTTCTGTGACTTGAAAACTGTCAGAGAGTTGAGACAGACAAGTGACA
>VYZX01007873.1:319684-341939 GCA_013401335.1 Brachypteracias leptosomus | reverse complement strand
GCGCCCTCACGCCGCCTCCCGCCGCCCGTCGAGGGCTCGGGGAGCTCTCCCGCAGCCTGGCCTGGCAGCTGGGGGGGTCTCGGGAGGAGGAGCCCGGCGCCGAGCCGGTGCCACCCGGAGAGAACGCGGCACCGCCGCCCCCCGCCCAGCCCGGCGGCACCGGCCTGGAGTTCGGGCTCTTGCCGCCGGAGCTGCACGCTCGGCTGCTGGACCAGGAGGACTACAAGAACCGGACGCAAGCCATGGAGGAGCTGAAGAGGGTGGTCGGAGGTGCCAGCCAGGCTGCAGTGACCTCCACACCAGCCCCCAGCCTGCTGGGGCTCATCAGCTTCCTCTACACCCTCCTCAGTGACTCCAACTTCAAGGTGGTGCTTGGGGCGCTGGAGGTGATACACCTGCTGGCCCTGCGCCTGGGCGAGCAGGTCCAGTCCTTCCTGGCCCCTCTGGTCTGGGCGGCTGCTAAAGTGCTGGGGGACAACAAGGTGTCCATCCGTCGGGAGTACAACCGCCTGCTGCTGCGGCTGATGGAGGCAGCGGGACCCCGGCAGGTGCTGGGGCTGCTGCTGCAGCAGGAGTACCTGCAGCACAAGAACTCCCGGGTCCGTGAGGAGGTGGTCAACATCTGCATCGTGGCCCTCCTCACCTACCCCAGCGAGGAGCTGGACTTGGCCAAGCTGGCGTTCGGGCTGGCCCCAGCTCTGGTGGACAGCAAGCGCAGGGTCCGGCACGCGGCCATGGAGGCCTTCGCTGTGCTGGCATCTTCCCTGGGCCCGGGCAGAACCAGCCTGCTCTTCAAGGCGGTGGATGCCGTGGAGCTTGAGGCCCACGGGGACGGGGTGATGCACGCGGTGCAGGCCAGGCTGGCCAGAAAGACCTTGCCAAGGCTGGTGGAGCAGGGGTTTGTAGAGTACGCCGTGCCCCTGCCCTCCTCTGGCCACCACAGGGGCTCCTGTTTGCCTCCTGGAGCAGACACCGAGTGGCTGCTGATGGGCAGCAGGACTCAGAGCGCCCACAGCTACTGTGGGTACCACCCCGGGGAGGATGCTCTGCAGAACCCTGGCTTGCACGGGCTGTGTGCTGGCCAGGGAGGGGGGCTGAGGAGGGTCCTGAGTGCAGGCAAAGGGAAAAACAAGCTGCCTTGGGAGAACGGGCAAGGTGGAGACAGAGAAGGTGGCCCCAGAGTCAAGATGCCTTTCACAAAGAGTGTGGAGCAGGTATGTACTTGTAGCTCACTGGCATGTTCCACAGGGAGATTTGGCTCTGGGTTATATTAGATGATGGGTATGTGTGAGGTGTGGCTAACACTGCAAATATTTTATGTGCAGGGATCTGTGTACGTTGATCTGGGAAGG
The DNA here is from genome assembly GCA_013401335.1 of Brachypteracias leptosomus. Taxonomy (NCBI): domain Eukaryota; kingdom Metazoa; phylum Chordata; class Aves; order Coraciiformes; family Brachypteraciidae; genus Brachypteracias; species Brachypteracias leptosomus. The sequence goes on along the minus strand of VYZX01007873.1, from coordinate 340,587 downwards.
CAGATTTGACGACAACTTGTGTCAGATTTAACCCTAGTAGGAACCAGACAACTTATCACTTACTAAAATACCCCAGACCCTCTTTTTTTGAGGTTGCTGGACTCCATGAGGCACTTCTTGTGCCTAACCCTAGTGACCTGTCTCTGACAGGGGCTACCTAAACCCAGGGAATGGGTGCAGGAGTGGGGGTTCTTGTTCCTCGGTCTGATTCAACCAGGAGAAATGTAGGTCAGGCTGAAGTAATGATTCTGTTTGACCCAGGTTTTGGTTTTATCACTCACTGACCACATTGGTAGCTGCCAAGGGAGGGAACCTTTGGGTTCAGGTCCCCTTTATGTTGGCAGCAGTTCTGAGACATCTGCTTTGGATGCCATCCATGTGTTGGAGACCTGGGTGTGTGTCTGTGTGTGGTGGGGGTTCTGCTGTAGGTTGTTTGGTTTTATTTTAACTGGAAGGCTTTAATTTATCACGGCTGCATCTCCAGCAAGTGAGCCTAATCGAGCAGGTCTCTTTGGAAGACTGGAAGCTGTAGAGACCAGCTTTCTTCACCACCACTTGTGTATTCAGAATTTAATTCCTAATTGCTTAGTAACTTTCTCCTGTATTGGATGAGACCATGAGCACCACTACTTTGGGAAAGCTACCTTTTAGTAAAGTCTCTTGATTAAAAGAAATGTGAGTTAACATGATTGTCCTTTTCCTTGGGGCATTTAGCAAGTGGGAGGGGAGGAAGAAAGTTGCTCTTGTATCTCTTCTGAGCTGTTTCCAGTGAGGTGTATCACACAGAATTTGGGTAGTCGCCTTGTTCTCATCAATGTAAAAACATTAATAATTAATTCAGACATTCCTGTGAAATGAATTTGCTTAAAAATTAACTTTTGGAGTCATTCTGTGGCTGAAAGGATGCATGAAACGAGCTTAATGTTTAAAGTTGTTTCTCTAGTAGTATTTTTATGGTCAGTGATTGTCCAAGGCCATGTCTAGACTGCCCTGATCAGATAAGATGTGAGGTAAAACATGTGTAAGTTAATGTGTACTCAGACTCCAGGGGAGGTAGAGCACGTTGCCTTGAAGGGTTGGTGTGACCAGCTTCTGCCAGGGATGGCCCCTGGGGTCATGGATGAAACGTTGCTTTGGAACCTCTCAAGTCTCTTGATTTATTTTTTTTGTCTGCAAATATTTTAAATGGGAGTCTAATCCCTGCAGGCCATTTAAAAGTCCAATCCTGCATCAGCACTGGCTTCCAGGAAGGAAATACTGATTTTATTTAAGTTTTAAGCCTCTGAGCATTTCAAAATGCTTCAGACTCGAGGCTTTGACTTGTTACATGGATGCCTTTAATCATCTGTTGGGCTTGGGGCCTGTGAAATGCATAACAGTAAATAGGAACATGCATTTTTGTAAGGGAAAACAAAATTGTTGCTGTTTGTGTGAGCCACAAAAGCCCTTCAGGAACCTGTCCACGTGGCTGTGAGCCTTGGTGCTCAGAGCCAGGATGAGCAGCTGGTTCCTTTGGGAATTGCCTGGGTTTTAAAGCACTGCTCCCTTATTTATTTACTGCTAACAGGCACCATGTGTGAGTTATTTTTTCATTTTTAAGTCTTAGAGGAGGGAAGAATTAGATCATTTAAAAGTTTTCATTGTGAGGTGTATTTTTTCAGTCGTGGGCAGGGTCTGGAGATTTAATTTCTCTTGCCTTGGATGCACCTCTTGCTGACATGTGTGAATCCCCTTTACTTGGGAGGGGCCTGAAGGTTTTGTTGGCTGAAGTTTGAAGTTAAAAATGCAGATTTTTATAAATGAATGCCCTGTGTGTGTGTTTGGCTACAACTACAGCATTCACACCACTGGTGCCCTGAGTGAGGGAGGTTTAACATGATGCTGTTCTCTCCAGGACTGAATCAATATTTCCATTGCTGTTCAGACTTCTCTTTCAACCTTTGTGTGGAGCCTTGGGGAGAGCAGAGCTAATATAGCCTGGAAAGGATGTAAATTATGTATTTTATTAAGTAAATCAGAAAGCAAGAAACCTTCAATGTGCATTCATTTCACACACGTGAATGTTCCTCTGTTTTCTTTTTTCCTACAGTTCTCTACATCCAATGATTTTCTCCATTCTCCAAAGTTAAGGCCCCCTCAAGCAGTACCAGTCAGTGATGAGTTATTTTTTAGTAGAAAAAGATCTTCAAGGAATTTATTTCAGAACAGTGTAGATTTGACCTCTGAGCACTCCTCTGTCTGTGCTGGTGAGTATTAACACAGGGAAGTGTCTGATCTGCCATGTACAAAATAGAAGAGCCTGCACATAAATATTTAGCTGCACGAGCATGAGCTGTGACTTGTTGATGTTTTGTTTTGTTATTTATTTTGATTTACTACAAATAATTGTGTACTGGGCCAGGCTCCAACGCCCTCACACCAAACAAGTTTCTCCTCCTGTTCAGATGGAGCCTCCTGGGTTCCAGTTGGTGCCCAGTGCCCCTTGTCCCATCACTGGGCACCACTGACAAGAGGATGGAGTTTAGAGATCAGCTTTTTTTTTCAGACAGGAAGACCAAAAAGCAATAGTGGGGTTATGTGAGCAGAGGTATTAGACTAAAGGACTGAGATATTGAACCCTCTGGTGCTTCTGCAGAATGAGCAGACAGTAGTGCCGTGGAGATCAGCAACAGAGTAGTTCAGCCAGTGTTCTTTCACCCCATAAAATACAACATGAATTGCAGATAAAGCAGGAAATTAAAAGGAGACACAATTTTACTGACTTTTGAGCAGGAATACAATTGAGTGGCAGTTGTTATTATAAAATTTATGCTGTCAGCCTTGGCTGATAGTGGCAGCATGGGATGAAATCAACAAGACATGTCAGGAAGGGCATGTTTGTTGTGGTAGACTGTTCAGGCAGGCAGAGCAGAGCACATCTACTCTAGATTTGCATATTTTCTTGATTCTGTGATTCTTCTTGTTATTACTTTGCCTAAACAGCTCGGGTGGAAAGCTGTCTAGAGAACAAGCCCTAAATACTGTTTCAAAGGGTGTAGAATATCATGGCTCTGTAGAAGATTGTAGGTGTAGAGCTCCACCTAATTTCCAGTAGCAGTGTGGACTTGGTGATTTGTGTTTTAATGACCAAAAGGCATGTGAAAGTGCTGGGCAAGACCAGGCCTGATTCCTGCTCCTGGCAGTTCTTCCATACTCTTGATTTTTTTTCCTGAGGAGCACTGGCATGGCAGGGGTACAGAGTCACATCACCCTGAGGAAACCCACTGGCAGGTTAGGGTGTTGGCTTCCCTTTTTTGTCATATATTCAGAGGGGATTGTGCTGGGTTTTGAGGGGCTTTTTTTTGACCCTCTAGAGCTCTCAGTTGGAAAAGTGCCCTGGAGGTTGTCCAGCCATTTTTCCAGTTGGTGCTTATGAGCAGTGTGAGGAGGTTGCTTAGAAACTCCTGAATTAAATACTCTGAAAGTGCTTCTATTTTGCACTGAGAGTTGGACCAAGAGTCTTTAGTTCATTGGTAATTAGAATTGTGCATTTTTTCTTGAATGCTGTGTTAAGTATTTATCTAATTGTTTGTGTTTCTCTTTCTCAAGGTGCTGTGGGCTCTCACCAGCCACAGATTTCAGGGAAATGTGGAGCACTTGGACACACACAGACACGTGGGAAGAGTGGGAGTGTGGGCTCTGATTTACAATTCTTGGGATTAAATAACTGTCAGCAAGACAAAGGTACATGGACTCCAACTGTCTGTGAGTCCCTGCCTGTTACTTTGGACATGTCTCTTTATTTCTGTGTTGCCTTAAGAGATAAAAACTGTTCCTAAAGGGTTGTTCAGTCCCTGTTAGGTGTGTTTGTGCCTCCCTCTTGTGTGGTGCTTTTCATTTGTGGTTATTAACTTGCAGCCCACACCTTTGCTATGTGGCTGTATCACTGCTGTATAAAAAGTGCTGCTGTTATGGAACCTGAACTTTCTTTGAAAAAATTGATTTTTGGAGTTCTGATAATGGTATAGGTCAGATATACATAGGAGCTGTCACAGAGGCTCATTACCACCAATACTTTCCTCTCTCTCTTTGCTCAGTTTCTGCCAGCCTAAATTTCTCCAGCAAGACCCAGAGAAGTCTTTTCAATCCAGCAGAGCACACAATGTCCTCCCAGGGCCCTAACTCAAGCCAGGGCACCTTCATTCTGCCATCCTACCCTCTGTCATCTCCCAGGAACAGCCCCAGGCACGTCTCTGCTCCAGGTGACTCTCCAAAGAAGCCACAAGATAATACCATGAGTCTCTCCAACTCCTGGCCTCTTAAAAGCTTTGAAGGACTGCCCAAGCCTAGTTCACAGAAGCAGCTTCTCAGCCAGAAGCCAGGAGACAATACAGGTGGGGATGTTGTCAACATGGTGAAATGCATTTCAGGATTGGGGTGACCACTGTGCTCCTGCTCCCCTCAAAGAGCTGACATCTGCTTGTGTCCTCAGGGGAGAGCTTGCCAGAGAAACCTTCTGCTCTGCAGCTGAAGCCCACCCTGGTGAGAGGCCCAGGCTCCCGCAGGGGCCTCAACGGGAGCAGACCTGTGCCCCCCATCCCTCGCCTGGCCAGCCCCCTGCCCAACAGGGTGGACATCACCCTGGCCAGTCCCCTGCCCGACAGGGTGGACCTCACCCTGCCCAGCTGGAGGAACGAGGAGTGTGAGGAGACCCTGAACGGGGCCCACCAGAAGCTCACAGCTGACCTCTCTGAGCTCAGCGTGGATGAGGAGGAAGTGGATCAAGAGGAGGTTGGTTTAAATAGGACATGGTGCACTTTGAACAGTTGATATATTGTCAGATATATTGTATATAAGAAGAGCTGCTGTGAAGCTGGATGAGTGTGGTGTCACCTGCAGCTCCTTGGTATGACACAGACACAGTTGGTGTTAGGCTTGGTGGGTGTCACAGCTTGTAGACATTGTTTGAAGCTCAGATCCTGTCTTTAGTCCCTGTAGATGTGGGAGCAGTGGCAGCAGGACTGGATGGCTTTGCCTCCCTGTCTGTCAGCCATCAAACGCTCCCTTTGGTCTATTGAAAGGGAAGAGCAGCTGCTGTAGTTTTGCAGGAGCTGTTGTGTTCAGCAGAGCAGAGCTGGGGTAGTGTCACTGTGACCTTGTGTTTACTCAGAGGATAGTTACTCTTGTGGAGTGAAACAAAGAAGGGGTGGTTAAGATGGCACAGCCTCTCTAAGTGTCCAGTGGCATTGCCCCAGAGAGGTGTGAGCTGAGCTCTCAAACACTTTCTTGCTCCAGAAGCCCTTTTGCTGTGCCCTGAGTAACCCTTTGGCTCCCCCTGCTCAGATGCAGAAGTCCCTTCGGTCCCTGCGGATCAGCGCAGCCAAGAAACGGGCCAAGCTCAGCAGCACCATCCTGGACCTGGAGAGCCCAGACTCTGCCCTTACCCTCGACCTGTCCCCAGACTCCCCATCCCACACCTCCTCCCCCAGCACGGGCTCCTGCAGTGAGAGTGGCATCTGTAGCCAGGACTCCCTGACTTCTCCTGTGGCCACCATCCCCCAGGGACAGAGAACGTGAGTGGAACCTGGGTGTTGACCCTGCTTGGAAACTCACACTGGGCTCCAACATTAAAGGGGGTGAAATATGTGCTGTGTTCTTTACATAAGGTTGCTTTTCTTGATAGCTTGACTTTTAGATGTGAATTATTTTCCTCTCTCAAAATACATGGCTTTAGGAGATAGCTGCTTGATTATTGTATTCTGGTTCGTGGTGGTTTTAGTTTGAAAGAGAGCCACAGTGACACAGTGCAGTGAAGTGCTGCCCGTGCTAGTAAATATTTCATGAAGACTTTAGCCTACCATAGAAGGTATGTGAAGCAGAGCCTGAACAAATGAGTGAGGAGGAGAATGAGGCAAGAGGAAGGATAAGGTTTGCAGATAAGGATCCTCTTTTCTGCTCTGGAGCCCTTGGTAAAGCTGCTTGTAGCTCTGATCCAAAGATATCTTTTATTTTCGCATGTACTAAATGCAGCTTTATATAACTGGCCTACAACTGTATTAACAGAATGGGAAGGAAGAGGGGGAATACACAGAAGGAAGGGTTTTGAGATGGAAGGCGACAAGAATGATTCAGAATTGGAGGGTTTCACAGTTGTGCAGGCTCAGAACTAATTTACATGTACATACCTTCCCTATATGCTCTACTGCTGAATCACTGTTCTAAAAATAACCTTTAAAAGAACACATTAAAATGCAAGAATAGCTAAAAAGTCAAGACTATGAACTTGTGTATAATGTTCTTCCAGGCAGGGTTCTGTTAGTTCTGTACCACATGCCATCTCCATGAGTCAGGGAGACACAGGCTTAATGTTTTACAGGATTCACCAGCACAGGAATGTTGAACTGGTGAGGAAGAGAAGGGACATCACAGAATCCCAGCATGGTGGGGTTGGAAGGTTCCTCTGGAGATCATCTGGTCCAACCCCCCTGCTCCAGCAGCTCACCCAGAGCAGGGGGCCCAGCAGCGTGTCCAGGCCCCTTTGAAATCTCTCCAGAGAAGGGGATTATACTGGAAATATTTGTCCTCCAAGTACATTGGGGAGGAGAAATGAAATCTGTTGTTGTCTGTGCTGCAAGGTGTTAATTAGCTGGGCTCTGCCTGGCGTGTAGAGTTGTACCTGTACAAATTTGGTTTATTTTTTAACAGGTCAGACACCTCCCCACTGCTCAGCAGCAAATCCCAGCCTGCAAGAGGCTCTGCAGCAAGAAACAGAGACCCAAAGGTGGCCGAGCTTAACTCCAGCCCAGGTACCTCTCTCTGCTTCATTGATGTGACAGAACAGTCACTTGATGGGTTTGCTCTTGTTCAGTGAGCTTGTGGCCCTTCAGCACTTGAAAAAGGGAATTGCTAGATGCTCTTTGGTCAAATTTGGGTTATACTGTGGTCCTGCAGGCTTCTGCCTTTCTCTGTTAGGATTAAATGTCCAAATGCCACCTGTGAGTGTGTGCACTGCAAAATTCAGAGCAGTGTTGTGTGAAAACTCCTTGGACACAGCTGGGTAAGAGTAGGAAGGGTCAAAATGTTAGAAGCAGTTCATTTCCTGGTAGGAAATTGAAGGTAAGTGATGCAAAATAAGTTAAAAAAATAAATTAGCAAATTTTTTCATGTAACAGCTGAAGTCAGAAAGCAAATACTGCACTGGGGGTGGGTTCCAAAGATGATCAGCATTTGATGCCCAGTCGGTTATGGTCTAAGGGAGAACTGCTCATGAAGCCTCAAGATTGTTCAGGAAAATCCCCAAAGACCAATTTTGACAGATCTCAAATGTTAAAACTTGGAACATTCTGTGGCTGATGATTGGGTTTGTGGGAGGACAAAGTGACGCTTTCAACAGCAGCCTCTTCTCTTGATCATTCTTCTCATAAAGCATAAAAAGGAGAGCTCCAAAATTCAAAAACCTACCAAAGTGTACACTGTGGGATTGAAATTGTGGGATTTCTTGTGATTTCTTTCTTTTTCTTTCTTTTTCTTTTTCTCCAGAGTCAACATCTAGTTTGAACACTCTTGATTTCACTGCACCAAGTGCCCTGTCTGAAGATGCAGTTGTAGTTGTTGGTAAAGGTAGTGCAAAACCAAAATTATCTCCTGTATCTTACTGAGATATGAGGGAAAATGGACCTTTATAGAGGGGGGAAAGGAAAAGCAGATTCCATACAGCATTTTAGAGGGTTAAACAGGAATAAAACAAATGATGCTTGGAAGTTTTGCAGTTCCTGGATCTGTGATTCCATCCCACCAACAAAGAATAGCAGTGAGCAGTAGGATGATAGAAGATCTCAGGGTGGAGGGATGAAGGTTGGGTCTTGGTGATGTGTACGTGCATCCATCCTACTTGGTAGAATAAAGAGTACCTTTGGGTGGAAATTAGCACAAATAACATCATTAATGGTTATTGTGGTGAGGGCACAGCATGATCTGCCTTTCAGGTGTCTTTGGGAATCCTTCTTCCACACAACCACACAGCCAGTGTGCAGTGGATGGAGGTGACCAGGCTGCCACAGAGGAGATGGAGCCACCACCAGGGAGCTGTGGGAGAAGCATCCAGCAGAACAGTGCTGCTCATGTCCATGTGGAACATGAGGAGGAGGTATCTAGCTGCACTCACAAGTGTTTGGGGTTTTTTTAAACCTTTCTGTGAATATTTACCCCATTATATGTTTTGATGAATGGTGCAGCTTTGTTAATGATTTACATCTGCTAGAACATGGAGCAAGATTTATCTGAATGAGGTGTGACATCAGTTTTTCAAAATCAGAAATGAGAATCACAGCTCTTCCCAAAAGCTTTTAAAATAACATTTAAAGATTATTAAAACTTGAAGTTAATGATAAACAAGTGTCTTAATTTTCTGGTTTCCACTGAAGATCTGAATAGCTGGGGTCAAATTCAGAGGTGTAAGTGGAGGAGTATATTAAATGTGGTGAAGCAGCCACTCAGCTCTTCTCAGGAGTGGATTGAATATTTATGGGAATAATTCCCTTTTGCTCTGTAGAATAATGATGAAAATAGTAATTTTCCATGCTTACCTTAATCAAGAACTGGGTGCTAAGTTACTGGGTAACTTGTACCTTATATTATATTGCATGTCATAAAGAGTGTGTTAATTTCTTGCAGATCAAAGTTGTCCTGTCAAAGTCTGCCCAGGAGAAGATGAGGAGGAAGAGGAAAGAAGAAAAAGGACACAATCATAAAGAACATCAGGAATTTGGAGATCTGGAGGGAAAGGAAGAAAACCCTTGGGAAAGACTTAAACTGAGTGAACCAGAGACAGTGACAACAGAAAGTGAGGATTAGTGTTTGTCTTCAGGGAATGATACACAGCTAAGTGCTGCTGAAATAGAAATTAAAATTCTGTGATAATTACCAAAAATGCTGACTCTTTAGTGACACATGAGGTATTACTAGAATTAATTTTACATTGTAGTTTACTCTTCAGCTGTTTGTTGTCATATAATGCAAATGCTGGAGAGTAAAGTGCTTGTGGGAAATAACTGGAAATCTGAAGTCAAGAAAATCTCAAAAGACAAATTAGGACTGGAAATACTTTTTTTTTTCCTCCTTTTTCTTGGTTTGTTATTATTGTAGTTTGGACATTTCCTTCTGTTTTCTAGAGTTAAATCTCTGTGGGGATGTATTAACACCATCAAGAAGTGTATCTTTGCCATTAGAAAACGTGGCCTTGAACCCTTCCTTAAAAAGAACATCCAGTGTGAAGAGGATGAAGTGCTCAGCCCTGCTGGACTCGGGTAAGCTGCTCCAGTAGAGGAGAGACTTAGAACCCTGGGATGTCAGGAGTGGGACAGTTCCAAAACACAGATGGTTTAATGTGACTTGGGCATGTTTTGACCCTGAGATGCCTTTAAAATATGTAGTGGGAGCCTTTTCAGAACAAGCTCATACTGATAATGGCCAAAGGGCTTCAGAATGTCTCAGGTTTTACTATATTGTGTCTTCCCACACTGTTTTAGCACGTTGTGCTGCTGTTTTGGTGCTGAACAACCCATTGCATTTGTGTTTGTGACTTTTTGATGTTTGCAAAACATTAATTCACATGGATGAAACACTGAATGATCAAGGATGTGACTGTCTCTGGAAACCCTTAGCAGCAGCAGTCTGTACCTCGAGCTTCTTATATTTCCTTCCTTTGAGTGGAGGAGTTTCTTCAGATGACACTAATTATTTCCCATGCTTGATGACTTTGCAGATGAGGTTTCTCTGGGGACACGAGGACGCTATAAAGACCAGGCCCCAGCAGTCACTCCCAGCCCAGAAATAATGGACCAGTCAGAGCTGCAGCCCTTCTCCAGACCTGAAGCAGCCCTGGCAGAAGCCTTGACCCTTCTGGCTGATGAGGACTGGTGGGTGCAAACACCTGGCTCCAAACTGCACGTCATGTAGAAGGCATTTATTGTGATAATTTCCTTCAAAAAAACCAAAGAGTAAAATGGGCATAGCAGCAAAGATAGTGAGAAAGGGTTGCCAGTGATAGGTGAGGAAAAAGACAGTTTTGTTTTCAGTCCAAATCCAGGTTAAACTGTAGCTGCTGTAAACCAAGGCTTAGGAGCTGAGCCTGCAGAGGATGGAAGGGATGTCTCCAAATCTTTTTTTCTAGACAATTGAGAGATGCCCAGGTGTTCTGGAGAGAGCCCCACTGGTACCTTCTTGCCATTTTCAGTGGGATGTAAAGCTCTGCTGTGCTCTGACTGGTGACATGGGGTTACAGTCATTTCTGCTGCCTTTCACCTGGGGAAGGAGAGTGATCCTGTGATTGCCACTAGTGCAAGTGTTGGGCAGAACCACGGGAGGGAGCTGTGGGACTGCTCAGCTACAATAGTCCTGACACAGCAAAGGAAAGACTCTCTTGGAAAGAATTCCTTACACTATATGTAGGAATAGAAGGCTCCAGAGAGACCTTGGAGCTGGACTGCAGCCTTCCAGTATCTAAAGGGAGCCTACAAGAATGCTGGGATGGACTTTTTACAGGGGTGCTTGAAAGGTCCCTTCCAGCCCAAACCATTCTATGATTTTAATGCAAATTTGCAGCTGTGTTTACTGTTTATTTTTGTTCTGCAGGGAGAAGAAGATCGAAGGGCTGAACTCTGTCAGGTGTTTGTCTGCCTTCCACACGATGGTTCTGACCACAAAGCTGCACGAAACAAGCTTGGCCGTGGTTCAAGAGGTTAAATTTTCCTATCAGAATATTTGCCTCTGTGTGTATGCATTTTATAGCTCTCAGATACACTGAAGGGAAATGTTGTGTTCACCTGTGGTTAGCTGGGCAGTCTCTAAGGGATGACTTTGTCAGTCAGCAAAGCAGCTCCTACTTCACATACTGATCCTTGATCTGGTTTGCTGAGAGACTGAAAATGTGGAAAAATCCAGATTGTAACTTTATCATGTTCCTCATGTGTATCTACTTTAATTCTCAGCATTGTGAATCACGTTAGAAATGTATTTCTGAGCTGCTTTTAATGTTATTTAAAGATTACAGGGGGAAACGTTAAGCTTTGCTTATTTTGAAGTGTGTTTTATAAACATTATTCATTGTTTGTTTGGGTTTTTCCTGTGTGCAGGTCAAGAATTTACGCTCAGGTGTTTCTCGAGCTGCTGTGGTCTGTTTAGGGGATTTGTTCACCCACCTGAAAAAGAGCATGGATCAAGAACTAGATAATACAGTAAAGGTCCTTTTGCACAAAGCTGGTGAATCCAACACATTTATAAGGGAAGAGGTAGACAAAGCACTGAAGGCTATGGTTAATAATGTGACTCCAGCACGTGCACTTTGTTCTCTTATAAATGGAGGGCAAAGGTAATTCTTATAAAGACTTTATAAAGAAATAACTTGTGAATAGATTAAATTTATCGAATATAGTCTTTTTTTAAAAAATTAAAATCAACCTCCAATAGGCAGAAGTTTGAAATTGCAGCAGACCCCTCCCCAGGGCAGTGTTTGTTGGCATGGAAGCAAACTGTAGCCCCCCTGTTTCTTGCTGTACATTTTGTAAACGTTGGCTGTTGAGCTTGGTACCTTTCCTGGTCGTTTTGCAACACTTGAGTGATTTTATTGGCTGTTAGTGTCATATTCTCTGGGAAGTGCTGCTTTGCTTTGCCTGGTGATGCTCTCGTGGCATTCTCATCTGCTGTGCAATCGAATGCCTGCCTTTCAGTTTTCAGCACCCCTTTTTACTGAGAAAGGTGATTATAACTCTCAGTTCTCTAGCTGCAGCTGTCCTGGTTGACTCCCTGTTCTCCTCCTGGCTAATAGTCTCTTTATCTGCATTTTAATTCCCTCCACAGCAGCAGGGACCATGATTTTCTCGAGTCCCTCACACACGACGAGCTCCATTTCTGGTTGCATGGTTTGACTCACCTCAGCCTGTAGTAGAAGCTCCTTCCTTTCACTTTCCCTCTTCAATATGTTCTTCTTCTCCTGTCTCCTCCTTCCCTGTCACAGCAATAACTTAGATCAAGCCATTAAGCTTTCCACTAGTTAGATATATCTGCCTGCTTGTACTTAATCTCGTAGCCTATCCCTTCCATTAAAGATTTCAGATTATAAATCAATCCTTAGCCTTTCTGCACAGCTACAAATGACTCTTGATTCCAAATGTTGTTTCTTGGGAAGCTCTGATTGTGGAACACATTGATTCTGTCTCCTGAAAGCCAATGAGAACTGCACTGTGATTCCCTGAACTCTAAACTGAAAGGCAGATATCAGCTGTGGCATCTCAGTTCTCTATGAATCATGCCCACACGTAGTTGCTTGTGTGAGCAGCAGGCAGTACCTGCTCACTGCTTTATCCAGAAGCCATGCAAAGTGCTCTGTTTATGGATTTCCTCAGAAATGCTGGGCCAAGCAATACTCATGGTCAGAACTGGCTGCATCTGGCCTCCCCTCTTCAGTGGCAGACTCCAACACACTGGCAAAGAAGCCTTTGGTCAAAGTGGTGTCTAAACAGTCTCTAGAGGCCCTAACAGTGAGAATTACCTCTCAGACTGGAAAATTGGGAGAAAAATGGCATGTGCAGAGTGGACAGGCTCAGCTTGAGCCAGCTGTGTAATTACACAAAGGAGATACTTTCTAAATTTGGCTTGTTACTTACATTTGCCCCAATTTACATAGTCAGGTTAACAGTTGTAGTTTTGCCTACAAGTCATAAGACCTTTTAAAATTTGCCTATTTTCTGCTCAACGCATTTCAAGCCTACTGTGATCATAAGTATTAATGCTTGGAACCCTGGGTAGATAGATGTGTATATTCTGATTTGTTACCAGCTGCAAAGTTGGCTTTGATTTTACCACCAAGGGTGATTAAACCCATTTTGGTTTGCTTGTGTGAGATGCTGCTCTAAAGACACTGCTGTAAACACTGGTGCTGTAAACCCACCTCTCTGGAGAGACACTTGAGTCCAGGACTAGATTTTATTGCAGAAATTGTAAAAATGATGGGTGTTATCTATATGAGTGGTGTTTATTTGGAGGTCTTATGTGCCTACAAAAAGATTTCGAGCTCTTTGCTTCATGCAGTGAGGTCTGTGAGCCTCAGGGCCTTGTTTTCCCCCCGGTACCTGCCACAGGAGTTGGTCTGGTAACTGCTCCCCTTCTCCCAAGCTCCTGAGGTGTGGTTGCCACACAGCAGCAGGTACCCAGCAGGGGCCAAAGCTGGTCTTAGCTGGGTGGTCTTAAATAAGCTGGTCTTAACTGAGGCAGATAGGAGCAGCCATGCTGCTGGAGAGGGTCTGCCTGGCCAGTGCTCTGGAGCCAAGTGAAGTGCTTGTGCAGGGTAATCAAGGGGCAGCTTCACTCCCAGTGATCTCCCACCACGTTAGTGGTGACCTGTGGAATTTGTTGAATTGTGAACTCTGAAAACGTGGGATCAGCAGGTACAGCAGAATTTATATCAAAGGTTAGTTTGCTATAAGAGTTTGAAAGCTGGTTCCAGCTTTTCTCTCATTTAGGCACTTAATGGCCCCCATTTTGTAGAAAATAGACTTTGCAAAATTTTAAAAAGTCAATAGATTACTGCTTTGTTTAATTTCAAATTGATATCAAACACACAGGCTGTGTTTCTGAGCACAGGGACCTGTTGTTCATAAAGATGGTGGAAAGAACATGTAGTACTGTGCTTTCTAAAATGTTTTTAAGACTAGAAATTATTTAAAACTAGAAATTAAATTCTAAAAAGGAGGCAGTTACTTGTTTTATTAATCTAAAAGGTGCAGTTAGAGGTTGAAACCGACTTTAAACCACAAGAATATAATTTTTTTATTTGCATGCTTGTAGTTTGAGACTTCAAGTAAAAGAAATGAAATGTAATCAAATGGGTTATCCATTCAAATAAAATTATTTGTCTTTGCTCCACAAGGTCTTCTCTATACAGCCAGGTTAGTACCTGTGTATCAGCAGTGTCCTGGCTGTAAATTATGCTAGGGATGAGAAAAGCAAGCTTGTATGAGCACATAGCTGCTGGTGCTGAGCTGTGGGGGGGTTTTGCTCAGCAGCTGCTCTCTCCTGCAGCCACCTGCACTCAGCAGTGAGGAGATGCACAGCCCAGCACCTCTCGGACATGGTGGAGCAGCTGGGACCAGAGAGGATCCTGACTGGACCCAGAGCTGGGGCTGATCAGATTTTCCCTGCAATAGCCAGGTTTGCCCAGGACAGCTCACAGCAGACAAGGTTAGTGTTGGTGGCTGGGGTAGGTACCTGCCAGGTGGGTGAAACCTCTGCATGGCTCAGTTGTGCTCCCTGCAGTGAGCAGGGGTTCCCAAGCCGTGGAGATGTGGTGCTGAGGGACGTGGGTTAGTGGTGCCCTGGCAGGGATGGGGGAGCAGTTGGACTTGATGATCTTAAAGGTCTCTTCCAGCCAAAATGATTTTGTGATTCTGTGAGTGGGGGGAACGCTGGCTCTGGGATCCAGCTTTCTGACTGGCATGGCTGGGCCACCCTAAAGACAGCTGGAATGGAAGGCTGTTCTCATCAATTTGCTTGGGTGCTGATTAAATAGTGATTTTTGAGCACAGTCTCCTTGCAGGAGGATGAGAAGGGTGTCTGCTTACACGTAGCAACCTTCCTGCACTGTAATGTTTTGGAATGACACAGCTGTAAGTGTCAATAGTTGCAAAGCAAACATGCTGATGGGTGTGTGTGCCACGTTCTGCTGCCCTGCAGGTATTACGGTCGGAAGATGCTCTTCAGCATGATGACTCACCCAGATTTTGATAAAGCACTTGAGAAGTACGTGCCACCCAAGGATCTGCCGTACATTAAGGAATATGTCAGCAGCCTACGTGAGAAGGTACGTGGCAAAGCTCTTGTTTAACCACTGAGAGGTGTAGATGTGTGCTCATGGCCAGTGGGTTTAGACAGGGAATGTGTTTGGAGCAAGACAAGAAGTGACCACAGCAGGGCAGGGTGCTGCTGGCAGCTGCAGAGACTCCTGCAGATGTGCTGCATGAGATGTGCTTGGCTACTCTGCTTCCCTGGCTGCCAGCCTTGCTTTTACCAGCAGTGCAGAGCTGCAGCAGCCGTGGTGATTAACACTGTCCCTCTGCAGGGCCTGGGGGAGATGCCGATAGATACGCCCTCAACAAAAGGCAGACGTTCCCACACGGGTAGTGTTGGACATTCCAGGGCATCATCTACTTCCAGAGATGCTCTCAACATCACTGACAGGTAACAGTTTTCAGTGGTTTACCCTGTTAGTAGCTTGACCTCTAGGAGATAACAGCCCCACCACCAGGAGAGAGATCAGAACATTCATATGTCCTGAAAATTAAACATACCTGAAGGAAAAGGGAAGACTTGACACGTCCCAGATAAACCCTTTTAAGTAGAGTAATTGGTAACATCAACGTGACTTTGTGCATTTTGGAGTCAGTTTGTCTCTTACCTGTGAAAATACACACAGAACATCTGGAACTCAGGGCTGCTCTCAGGGTGGAATTTATATTGAGACTTTAGGAACAATTACTACTAGGTGATTTTTTTTGTTTTTTCTTAAATCAACACATTTAAAGTCCTGCATCAGGAGATTTTTCTGTTTGCATCTGTTATTTGTGTGGAAAGAGGATGTCCCAGAGGAAGGGCTCCTGTGTTCACCCAGTAACTTCTTCCTTCCCATCAGGGAGGCCCCAGAAGCCCGGGAAGCCCCAAGGAAACCAGCTCCTCGCAATCCACAGGAGAATGAGGAATATGTTAAAGACATTGTTGGCTTGTTGAACGCCAAGGACTTCCGGGACCGGATAAATGGCATCAAGCAGCTGCTCTCAGACACCCAGAACAACCAGGGCTTTGTTCTGGCCAACATTGTGAAGGTAACTCCAGGAGGACGTTGTGTTTCAAAGGCCTTTAAAGTTGTGTCACGTTTTCTGATAAAATCTTGGCTCCCTCTTCCAGTAAGGTCTGATTAGCAGAGGAGCGTTGGGCAATAGGTCAAGTGTGCTCAGGGGGAGATACATAAGCTGCCAAGGGAGAAAACAGGAGGAAGAAGCTGAAAGTTTTCACTCAGGGGCAGCACTTTGAACTGTGTGTGGAGTAACACGTGCTGTGGAGTAAATACCAACATACAGGTTACAAAAAGAGCAGCAAGGACTAATCGAGAACTGAAAAACTGTCTGAAACTGCTCTGCGTGTCCAGAAGGTGAGGAGAGGTCTGTGCTAGGATAGAACTTAAGGCAGGAAAGGAAAACAACATTATGCTGAGGTCCAGCAGCTGTAAACTAGAGGTAGATGCAATGAAAGGAGAACCAGGATTGTCTTCTAGCAGTGGAGGGTCTTTGCTGGAGAACTCTGAAATACTGCTGTGGAACTTCACAATATCTGAACTGTGAACGTTTCTGAAATCCTTAAAATACCCTTTCTGCTAAGCAGAGCTGTGTCTTGCTAAAAATACTGCCTGGCAGAAGATATTAGTCATGCTGAAAGTTACAGGTGGGTAGTTTATCTGCTGTGTGGTACAGCTACAACTCGAGTTCAGCTGGGGTGAGGTACAGCTGAGTAATACTCCTATTAAAATATCAAACCTTGCTTTAATTGCTAAATTATATCTATATGTATATATCAGGTATTTGCCTATCAGAGCTGGTTTTTTGACAATTAAAGTGTAACAATACAGCAAGAAATGTAATATCTGCTTCAAACATCCACTGTGAGTTGTGATGGATGCTCTTTGGATGCTCTTCCAGATCTTTGATGCTTTCACGTCGCGCCTCCACGAGTCCAACAGCAAAGTCAATCAGGTGGCTCTGGAGACCATGCACAAGATGATCCCACTGCTGAAGGACAATCTGTCTCCTGTGATCAGCTTGTTGATTCCAGCCATAGTCGACAACAACCTCAACTCCAAAAATCCAGGGATTTATGCAGCTGCCACAAACGTCATCCAGGCCCTGTGTCAACATGTAGGTCAGTAATTTACTCTCTCTTAAAGAGTTTTAATTGCATTAATTAAATTCTAAATTTAAAGAGTCACTCTTTCCAGTGGTCCACTCCTTCCATTGTGTAATAAAGCATTAGGTTTATTCTCACACTTTGTGAGCTTTGGAGCAGAATCTTGGTGTTTTCAGTAAACAAATATATTCTGTCCTGCCAGATTCTAGGAGTTAGGGCTTAGCAATGGTTTGTGGTTATGCTTTTCAGCTCTTAAATACTGTGGGGTTTGAAGTTAATATATCATAAGTAAGGGTCTTATTGACATTTTCCCATCTTATGCTTAATTCCAGACTGTTTAATTTTCTGTTTAAGAATTTTGATGTGTTTTCTTCTTTGTGTTTAGACAACTATTTGCTCCTCCAGCCGTTCTGCATGAAAGTCCAGCTTCTGAACGGAAAAGCAAAGCAAGACTTGGCGGAAAAGCTTGCTGGTAAAGTGCTGTTTTATGTAGAGTGTATGTGTTTGTGTCCCACCCTAACTAGGCAAATTAATTGTGGGCTGGGGTGGCTAAATACCTCCCCTGCTGTCACAGTGGACTGTGGGTATGGCTGATGCACAGCTGTCAAATTTCACCCCCTTCTAAAGCAAATTGAAGCTGTTGCTGACAAAACAAAAGATTATTGTTATGATATAGTGAGATGCAAGATGTACAAATACTGCTGGATTTTCCTGGGGTGTTTTAAGGGAACAAGGGCTGTCTTCATGGGGAATAGGCTTGAGCCAAACAGAGGGAATTTGGCTCATTTTCAGAGCAGTCTGTGTGTGGTAGCTGTGAAAGTGAACTAAGGCACATAATGGACAGTCTGTTCTTGAAATACTCCTGCATTTACACATTCTGAACGAGTTAGTCACTGACCTTTCAAACCAGCTCAGCTCTTGCTGGGGTTTTTGGGAGTAGTTTTGTTACGCATCAGAAGAGTCCGTTCTAGCCAGAAGGCAAACATTTGCAAAGGAAATATGTAATTCATGATGCAACTGGAGGGGAAAATGCTCCAACTTTTATATATTTATAGTATAAGCCTACTTTTGTTCCTTAAATACCTACTGCATATTTCTGAAATAGAGGGGAAATCATAAAATATCAGACATTACATGGTGCACAGTGAGAAAGAAAGGAGGATAATCCTAACTAAAGAAGAAAACAACACCCTAAGAAACAAAGGGGTTTTTTTTTACTTGTTTTAATTGAATGGAAAATTGTAGTTACCAGCAGTATCAGTGCTACTGTGTGAATTCCTGAGAGGAGTTTGGAGGGAAGTCTGGTATTTATCAGAGCACTGCTGCTGTTACAACAACAGCCAGAAGTTCTTGTGTGCATCAAACATTCCTTCACCATTGAGAAGATGATTTGTCTGAAAGCAGGGTCTCACTCCTGAATTGTATTTTAAAGATGGTCTCTGAGCACTGCTTGATGAGCTGTCGTCTCTCTCGCAGACCTTGTGACGGAGCTGTACCCACGGAAGCCTCACACCGTGGAGCAGAAGGTTCTGGTTGTGCTCTGGCACCTCCTGGGAAACATGACGAGCAGCGGGGCCTTGCCCGGGGCCCGTGGCAATATCCGGGCAGCCACAGCGAAGTTATCGAGAGCACTGTTTGCACAGATGGGGCAAAGTCTCCTGACCCATGCTGCCTCCCAGCCACCGCACATCAAGAGGAGCTTGGAGGAATTTTTGGAGTTAGCAACCTAAAAATAACCATCTCCAGTGTGTGAAACTCAATCAGCTGACTGGCTGGGACAGGCGGAGGGACAGCTGTTTACAGGGACACACGTGGCTCTGTCCCCACGGTGCTGGCTTGGGACAAGGGCTGCTCTTTACTGGGGCCAGCTCCAGTGCCCACATGGAGGAGAAGTTGCTCCGAAGTCATTCCTGCTGCTCTCAGAGGATCCACCTCAGCACCGTGTCCAATTGACTTGGCATTTGTGAAAAAAATGTATTTTTTTAACCCCCTCACACCATTGTGCAGTATTAAGCTTGCTGTGAACGCTGCTGTAACGTTGGCTTGGTGGCTCGGCATGATTCCTGCACGGGATATATGGCTCCAGCTCTGGAGCATGTGGACCTTCCTCTTCCTCCCTAAATCCCAGCATGGTGGGGCTGGAAGGGACCTCTGGAGGTCATCTGCTCCACCCAGCGCAGGGGGCCAGGATCGTGTCCAGGCCCCTTTGGAATCTCTGCAGAGAAGGAGACTCCACAACCTCTCTGGGCAGCCTGGGCCAGGCTCCAACACCCTCACCCCAAACAAGGTTCTCCTCATGTTGAGGAGGAACTTCCTGGGTTCCATTTTTCCCCTCCCGCGGTCCCGGCTGCCGGTGCTGTGCGCGTTTTAACACGGAATAAACGGATTTATTTCTGTAACGCTGGGCTGAGACTGAAGGAGGGGCGGTGGTTGTGCGTGAAGCGAGGAGCGGCCGCCGCCATTTGGCGGGAGCAGGCGGAGGGAGGGGAGGGGGAGGAAGGGGCGTGGCGCGCGCACGACGCATGCGTAGCGCGCACGGCGCATGCGCGCTCCCGTCTTCCTGTGGCCCGGCGGCGCGCGGCGGGCTGCTGGCGGTCGCCGGCCCCGCGGCAGGTACGGGCCTGGGGCGGGACGGGGGGCACGGGGGACCCTGCGCTCGGCCCCCGGGAAGGGTCGGGGAGGGTTAGGGCGGGCGGAGGGGCTCGACCGGGCCCGGAGCTGCTGCAGCGGGCGGGGTACGCCGCGGGAGGGAGGCCGCCACGGCCGGGCCGCTGCCTCCGGGCCGCGATTACCGCCCGCGGGGCGGGGTGGAGGCTGCGGTTGAGATAAAAGGGGGTTTATCTGTATTTTGTGTGCGGTGGTGGCCGGTAATGCGCTGAGCGAGGACTAGGCCGGCCCGGAGCCTTCGCGGGGAGTTGCGTTATCGTGCGATCTCGGAGTGGTTTGGGTGGGAAGGAGCCTCTGAGATCATCCGGTTCCAACCCCCTGCAGGGAGCAGGGACACCTCCCACTAGAGCAGGCTGCTCAAGGCCCCATCCAGCCTGGCCTTGAACACCTCCAGAGATGGGGCAGCCACCACCTTTCTGGGCAGCCTGGGCCAGGCTCTCACCACCCTCAGCACCAACAATTTCTTCCTCCTTTCTAGTCTCAATCTCCCTCTTTCAGTTTCAAACCGTCACCCCTTGTCCTGTCCCAACAGGCCCTGCTCAAAAGTCTGTCCCCATCTTTCTGCCAGGCCCCTTAAAGTCCTGAAAGGCCCCAAGGAGGTCTCTCCAGAGCCTTCTCTTCTTCAGGCTGAACAAGCCCAGCTCTCCCAGCAGAGAGGTTCCCCATATTCGGATATTTTGGCCCCTGGAACATTAGTCTCTGTGCAGGAGCGTTGGAGAGGTGACACCCCGTGGTCAGCCCTGCCCTGAGGTTCAAAGAGCTCCTTCTCTGGGCTGTGGAGAGTGGAGAAGGGTGTCAGGTGAGGTGTGAAGTCCCTTGGTGCTGCCCGGCTGTGGTTTTTCCTAGTTGTTTTCCATTGCCTCATCTTTATAAACACCTGTATTGTGTGCAATAAGCNTCCACAACCTCTCTGGGCAGCCTGGGCCAGGCTCCAACACCCTCACCCCAAACAAGGTTCTCCTCATGTTGAGGAGGAACTTCCTGGGTTCCATTTTTCCCCTCCCGCGGTCCCGGCTGCCGGTGCTGTGCGCGTTTTAACACGGAATAAACGTATTTATTTCTGTAACGCTGGGCTGAGACTGAAGGAGGGGCGGTGGTTGTGCGTGAAGCGAGGAGCGGCCGCCGCCATTTGGCGGGAGCAGGCGGAGGGAGGGGAGGGGGAGGAAGGGGCGTGGCGCGCGCACGACGCATGCGTAGCGCGCACGGCGCATGCGCGCTCCCGTCTTCCTGTGGCCCGGCGGCGCGCGGCGGGCTGCTGGCGGTCACCGGCCCCGCGGCAGGTACGGGCCTGGGGCGGGACGGGGGGCACG